>APFE031481663.1:18827-41216 GCA_000404065.3 Pinus taeda | reverse complement strand
AAGCTTGATCCTTTAATGTTGAAGGGAACAATTTGAGTTTTTTGGAGTCATCTAGATAGTCATAGGTTCGACATACCACTTCAAACTCAAATAAGAATGTTTCAGGATCTTCAGATCTCAATCCATGGAAATTAGGGAGGACAGATGGTGATATATTTTTCATAGTGGCTTTGGAATCCTCATCAACGATAGGGAATCCAAATGAATTATCACCATCTCTATTTCCTCCTCCAATGGGACCTCTACCACCTCCATTGTTTCCTCCTCCACCTCCTCTACCTCTACCTTCTATTTCTTCATCTGCCATGATGGTTCTTCTAGAGTTTTCAAGATCTCCTGGTTCTTCTACAGAAGGTGAATGAGAAAAGATCTCTCCTTCTTCCTCAGATATTTCTACTTCCTCAATTATAATTGGTCTTTCTGTAGGAGAAAGGGAAGAGTCTCCTCCTAGTTCAAATTCAATAGAAGGTGTAGGAGAGTCCACTCTTGGCTCTTGAATAGGAGTACTGGTTGGGGATAAGGGAGGTGTTTCTTGTCTCTCTCTTGAAGCAGATGGACTTGTAAAAATTGAACCTCGAGCTCTAGCTAAAAACCTTCCCCTAGAATCTCTGGCTCTATGCATATCATTTTTTATTTTTTTCTTCAAGTCAAGTTAATAGTTCTTTTTCTGATCTTCCAGTTCACTCAAAGTGCAAGAAGAGAGCATACTCAAGAAACTATCAAATTAATAACTTTCCCCTTTCTGATCCTCCAGATCACTTCAAAGTGCAAGAGGAGAGCATACTTAGATAGGTTATTAACTTCTTTTCTTGAAAAATTTCTTTTATGTTATTTTTTTTCTAAGTATGGCTACTTAATTTCACTTCCCCGGCAACGGCGCCAAAATGTTTAGTCAATTTATTGTTATCTAAATTGCTAGTATTAATTGTCAACCCGGGGCTCGTAAGCTGATGAAGTGAGGGTGTACTATATGTACTTAAGTAACTTTTCTTAGAGCTTTTGTTGTTTTAGGGGGGTTATTTATGATTGACTTATCTTCCTAAAATGGAATTATGATTATAGACAAATGAGTGCAAGTGTGTGAAAATGATTTCTATATGAGTGAAAGTGTGTGTGATGGTGGTTTCTAGTTGCTTGCCGAACTTGTAAGAGAAGAGAACTTAAATCAAAATGACTTGTAAGTAAATGGCTTGAAAGTAAATGACTTGAAAGTAAATGACCACAATCTAATGACATTAGTCTCTATTCATACTGCTGCAAATAAGAGAAATAAGAAAATCACTTCAAGGATTGATATTAATGATAATCTCCTTCTAACTTTCTGTTTCTGCTGCGTATTTGCCCAAAACACGATGAGAAGGGAGCTGAAAACAAATCCAAGAATTGATAAAAATCCTAATCTATTTTAATTGACAAATTGTAATACTACTAGACCTTTTTCAACATAGTAAGCAAGTAGAAAAAGTGTTAGTATCACAAGCCAAATCTACTCAATTACAAGCTGTACTTAATCAATATTCTGTTCTCTTGAAAGATAAGCTATTCATGATAAAGAGAGCATAAACTAGTGAGCATCCAACTTGTAAAACTATGCTAAAGCTAATCTAGGAAAAACAGATCAAAGAGGGCAGCATAATGAATAAGACAACTGCAACTACCATTAGACATTAAAGCAAATGCACACACAAATCCCGGGCTAAAAGAAATCTGCAAGAAAATAACACTGATCAGTTTAAAAGAAGGGAAAACAAATAAAGGAAACTATACATGCTTAAGGAAATGAACAAGTAAAGGAAATGCTACTGCACATAAAATACTTTACAGTGGCACAAATGAGCAGGGGCCCTCTGTCCATTCAGCCACAAAGAAAACTCAGAGATCTGGAAACTTCAAGACAATGCTATGTCTACTTCTTCATTGCAGAAAATTCATAAAACAGAGTGCTAGAATAGCACTTAAAAAAAGAGTTTGGAATGCTTGAAAATATAACACAGGTTCATCAAAATACAACTGATAAAAAGCTTAATAAGCGTACACAGACGCAGCTATTTATAGAAGTTTCTAAGGTAGCTTATCCATGCAGCTAAATAACTGAAAAGTAAATGACTGTTATGCGTTTTCAGGTTTCCTTGGCACTTCATGCGACTGCGTGGACGAAGTGATGGTTCTGTCGTCATGGGCAATAAATCCCAGGTTGGATCACGTCCCCTGCCATCTGTAGAATGTGGACAAATCACCGTTTAGGATGACGTGACCAAACAGCTCACAATCACTGCTAAACTGCCTTGAGTTGACCGTGACTTGCCCAGCTTTGACCGTGGACAAAGATGATGTGGATGGCCGGAAAAATAGGACAGGAACCTTGAGCATGATGACACCTAAGTGCCCATGTGGCTCATCTAGCAAACCAACACGTGGAACATAGCGTTTAACAAAAAGGCTGCAGGATGGTCAGATAGCTGCAGGATCACCAGATAGCTGCAAGATCACCAGAAAGCTGCAGGATGCCTGTAAGTAAGCCAAAATCTAAACAAATAATCATCCATTAGCAAAACTTACTTAATCATGCTTAAGAACACCTAATGTAATGATCTGGGTTGTTTTATGGTGAAAATGAGGCAAAAGATAAGGAAAGATAAGGGAAGATTGAGGAAAACGGTAGATAAGTAAGTGTAAAGTAGAGGCTCTACACTCCTGCTATGTCTCAGTTCAAGGAATCAGTATTTGTTTGGTATGCTGTAACTTCTCGGCCACCCTGCGCGGTGTGCCATGTTTAATCCTCTAAGTAGCCAGGCTAGTTGTTTAAGCAGCCATAAATCTGCTATCGCAGAAGTTTTGTAACATATTTTCACTCTGTTAATACAAAAGCTTATTTACACAAAAAAAATGAAGCTTTTCATCTCTAGTTATGAATATTTATTGAACTTGGGAGGTGAACAATGTTAACCTATTAGGAGGTGATGGCTAGGGAAAAGGCATGGCATGATTTCCATATCAAGAAAATTCAATTCCAAGTTGATGTTCTTGTGTTGATGTATGACAACAATTTTTTTAAACGCCCTAGGAAATTTTAGATGCATTGGTTGGGATTGTATATGATCTAATAAGTCATAGATGAAACATTAGTACAATTAGAGAAATTGAAAGAGGATCCCATCAATGAACTTGTAAATGGGAGCTGGCTGAAATTATATAGAGACGACTGCCCCACTTTCTAAATTTGATTTGTATGTAGTGGAAACATACTTTGTTTTTGTAACCTTGTTGTTGTTTGCATGTAGTTGTTGTGAAGCAGAGAACCTAGAGAATGTTGTGCATGTAGGAACAATGCTACATAATTGGAAGAGTAGATATTTCCCATTGTAGTGAAGGAATAACACATTATGCACCAATAACATTGCACAATCAGGTGAACAAGAAGCCAAGGAATGTCTGGAGTACTAGTGATAATGTGAAAAGTGGACTATAGCTAATGGTTGATGATGGAAACTGAAACCAGGGAACTATAGATAACAGAACTGGAAGATGCATGTGCCACCCATGTGGATGGGAAATCGTGCAAATTTATTTAAAAATACATCAAATTTAATTAAATAAAAATATGTCCTAGATTAGACCTATGTTAGAAATATTACTAACATGATTTCCATCATGGCCAGAAGCAGAAATGATGTTCTTTCTTGATGAAGTTATTATAGGATATGACCAAGACCAATAAAGTTATTGTAGCTAAAAATGTGCACAAGGCATCTAAGTCACTAGTACTTCATCCACTTTTTTTCTCATTATCTCATATTGGTAAGAGTAGAGCCCGGGTATGAAGCACAAAACAAAGAGAAGTTGAATGATCAAAGTGTAGTTGCAAAGGAATTTTTCCTTTTCTAGATACATATTCGATGGCCTCATAATTAGTTCCAAGAAATCATGTACAAAGGGCGCTAGTGGTGTGCAACCTCCACAACTTGTTGTAAAACAAAAAACTTTGTTGATGAAAGAGTCGAAGTATAAACTCTTAACGATTCCTATTCCACAAGGGGTTATCAAAGAAGGTGACATGCTCAACATGATCGACAAGTTGAAATATAATGACCATTATGTCGCATACCCCAACAAGTTTCCCCAATTTTCTCATCACAAGTACATGAATATCATAGTGAAACCAAGACTTCCACAGGTCTATTAACCTCAATGATGGGTTAGGCAGCCTGATAACTCAGGTATTTTAAATTTTCTAGATATCCCCCATTTTGGTCTTTGTAATGAAGTACATATTTGTGTTAAATTACTCTTGAGTTGTGTACAAAATAAAGTTATGTGGCTTGATGTGCCCATAAAAATTGATCCATATCTTATATATAGGATTAGCAGGTTATCCATGGTAGGAGAGGATCCATAACCTCTCTTTGAAAAAAATAGTGAAAAGGACATTTCTAGAGAGGTGATAGAAAAATACAGTGTAGTTTGCAGATAGAGGGGTATATTAATCTCCTCTGTAAGTGATGAGTAGTTGTAGTTTTCCACACAAATAACATCTTGTATGTTTCTTAGGAAGTGCCAAAAGGAGAAACTCCCTATAGGATCAGTGGCCAGCGAAAAAAATGTATTGCAAGTGTCTAGATGAAATGGGACACCTTTCTACTAAATCAATTAATGCAGGACTATTTGTAGGTGGAGAATAGGAATGCAGAATTCCACTATGCATGGCTACTAATCCTTATTTCTTTGAAAAAATAGAAAGTATCTCAAGATATCAACTTTCCTCTGCCAAATAAGAAAACATTCATTACACCATGGTTTAGATCACTCTAGTATACTTATGATAAAAAGAGCTAGATGAATATAAATATGAAATTTTATATATGGAAATAAGTCATTAATCATGTTATTTTAAAGTTATCGCGCATTTTGGTACAAGTTGTTGAAGCCTATAAGGAAATTGCAATGTTCCATGCAACTCCTCACCACATGTATGTAAAGGCATGTGCAAACCCTGACAAGCAATGGTGGAAGTGTTGTCACAAGCTTAATGATAATACAATGTCATAGGTAATGAACATCTGGCTAGTTGATTGACATATACCAACCCTTGATAAGGAATTTCTAGTTTATACAGTTAAATATGATATAGAGATGGAATACCAAGGACTATAATAGAAAAGTTCATCTGCCCCACAATCGAAGGAATGTCCATAATATTCGCCACAAGAACCTTAACAAGAGTGTCGAAAAACCTTCTCTATTAAAGGAGGAATTAGAGAAATAGGTTCAACAAATCAAAGAATTGAAAGAGTATGGAACTACCCCTCTCATCATAGCTATTCATAAAGTTGCATAGAAACAGAGTGAGTTATAAGATCAAACATAGTAATAGTTGGAGAAATTGCACCTAATGATTGAGGCATATTAGAAAACTACTCCTACGCCAAGTGCTAGCAGATCCAACAACTACAACGAAGGAAACCAATGCATCTCTTGTACTAGAGATCTAACCATAACCGTTACATCCATCTTCGAATTTTACTTAGCATCTGTTGTATCTGCTACAGCCACCCTCCAAAATTTTGCCTTAGCTTTGTTTTGGAGCCTCCCTACCAACCTTTCATAGCACCATGTCTTGCTTCATGAAATACACAAGCTTCAATGATTTTCTTGCAGAAAGACAGCTTGTCCATCAAAGCTTGTTGCATTCCCCTCATAGGTTGTTTCTCCAAACTTGGTCCAGCTACAAGCTGAGCACCTCCCTCAAGAGATTGCACAATTGTGGAGGGAAACTGGCCTTCCATCCAAAAATTGCACAATTCTGTCTGGCAGCCTGCTGGGTTCTAGAATTACACAATTCTGCCAATCAAGCTTCATCTAGAAAATTGTACAATTCCTCCCAGCAGGGTTGCTCAGCCCAGGAATTGTGAAATCCTGGGTAGCAGTCTGTTTCTCTACCCAAAAATTGCGCAAATCTCCTAGACATCTAGCCCAACTCCCTTCCAGAAATGCACATTTTTTCCCAGTAGTTGAGCAGGCTCTTGCATGTGCAGTTGGGTTGACCAATTCCTCTCGAGACTAAGGAAACTTGAATTGCATGCATGGGCTCCTTCTTCCTAGAATAGCAAAAGTAAACATGTAAAAATAATCCCTTGATTTAGGGAGCTATTTCTAGCAGCTGGAGGTTACATGCAAAGATCGTTTTAGAATATTTCCTCTAAGTGTCATTTTTTCCTAGATTTGTGGCATGCACATAATGAGCTTCAAACTTATTTATTCAATACTTCAGAGCTTATTTCTTCACATCAATCTTGGAGCTCTAACATCCCACAACACATCTAGGACTCTTCGACACATCCAATTCAACTATTCATGGTAAGTGGTCTAAACTTGTCTTATTTTCGCTTGTGTGAGGGTTGTTTGCATAATTTATTTGAATTCTTACTATCATTCACATGTATACTAGTTTTTACTAGAATCATTTCAGTTTTTGTTAGCATCTCATTGTTGTCAAATGCATGAAATTGTTTTGTACAAACGGTTGTTGATTCGACGACTCACTTCACCCACATGCATGTTTTTCCATTTTCTGAATTTTTCATTCACTGTTTGCATGCACGATCATTTACTTCTACTTACACTCAGTATCACCATGCATTCACTTCCATATTTTATTTCAGTTTCCTGTCAGTAGGTCTTACCAGTCTTGGCCCAGACTTTGCCTCACCAAGACAACATTGCGCAATCCTGAGAGGGAAGGCTCTATCTTCCCCTCAAGAAATGTGCATTTCTTCCCAGTAATTGTCCTCTAAGCCTGATTTTCACAATCCTGAGGGACAGTGACTACTGGCCCAGAAAATTGTGCAATATAGTCACTGAGCCTGTAGCCATTGTGAGTTGAAATTGCCTATTACGTAATTCCAACAGTCAGCAATCAACATGGATTGTGCATTGTGTAATTCCAGCAGCCAACCTTGCCTCCCAGATAGCCCAGATTATCTTTTGTACCTCGCAGCTAGTCTCCCAGCCTCCCAGAAGAAATTGCACAATCCATGCTAGTCAATCTCCAGGTATTTGTTATGGTGTTCCCAAATTTTCTTTTATTTCCACCGATAGATTTCTTCCCATGCATGTTTCTCTATCTCCAGATCTAGCAGGTGTTCATCCACCTCTTAACAGTTTAGGATTAATGGCCTCTAAGAGATAAGGATTAGAGGACACTGACAGAAGTGCAACTGGAGGAGAAATTGAGCTAGTGTCTACAAGTCTACCGATCTATGAAGATAGCAAGCTGATTCTAGACAAGGACATCAAGTTGAAATGGCAAGAGGCCAATGATGCATTTTCAGGTGCATTTGGGGAAGACCTTAAATACCTTCAAGTATACATGAACATCTACAAGTCTGTCTTGTACCAGATTGCATGTAGATACCTCGTGTTCCCATGTGTGGACATGATACACTGGATCGACTCACACACTGATCACAAGACGATGACCTTGAGAAGTGTCAGTGGGATGAAGATTGAAACCTTCAGGGCACAGGATTATGATTTATCAAAGGTTGGAGCCCATGATTATCATGGATACTCCCTTCAGCTTACCCAGCAACAATGCGAACTCCAAACATATTCTGAAGAAATGGGTAAACGAGCTGACTAGATTCAGGATGACACCCAACCAAATCTACAAGATGAAGATATTGTGGAAGGCGTATCAATACTTGATCATCTTTGCATGTTGACTGTATGGCAAAGAAAGAATGGAAACCTTCCCAGAAAGTTGGGTGATCGTGTTGGAACAACTGGCCATACAAGGAAAACCATGCAACGGGTCCAACATGTTGGCTCATCAGCTGAAGGAATAGGTAACGAGCTCACCCAAAGGTATGCAAGCATAAATCTACATGTCCACCTACATCTTGGATGTAATCTGTGCCCTACATGAGTTCTTGGGCTTGAAGTGGGCATGGTCACCGATGGCGACTACTGTGAACACTTATTGTAAGATGTTTTCCAAATGCAGCTTTAAAGGAGTTATCGCATGGCTATCCGATCATTTTGTCATCCCGGTTTACAAGATGATATTCGAACAGGATCCACCCTGCATTTTGATGGTAGCAATGGAGGCAGTGGTAGACATATTTGATTGGTATGCCTCACAGTTTGGCACCTTCATATGGATGTATAGTGTGAAGAAGCTTCCGCGTGTTCCACCAAATTTTCCTTGGGCACGCTCATCATGGAGGAACTAGCATATCGCATCTTGGCAGGATTGACAGCTAGGCTACACCGGAAGAAGAAGGCGCCTTGGCTCGCTCTTATTCTATGCATTGGGTTATACAAGATTTGGAGTTTCAAGCATGCAGATGTCAAAGTAGAGAAGATGAAGAAGTATCCATTTGACCTCTGAAGTTACAATCCGTATGACTTGCATTGTCTTGTGAAAGATCACTGCACAAGAGTACAGTTGAACTGGATCCACAGGGCATGTCATTGGGCAGAGGAGGACCCATGGAGATATTTTTACATCTCCTCTAGACTCAATGAACTGGTTGGCTTCACTGTGGAGTGGTTAGCGAATCAATGTGAAGCAACATTTCAGAGAGCACCAGAAGTAGTAGCACCAGTAGAGGCGAACATACCAGTGCGTGACAAGGGCAAGATGAAGATTGTCGATCACATGGATGGAGGAAGAGAAGAGCTATAAGTTCCAAGCATATCCACTGGTGGAGAAAGTATTTATGGCTATAGCAGCGAAGAGGCAACAACATGATACGTGAAATGCACAAAGGAAGAGAGAGAAAATGAGAATGGAGGAAACAGACAAGGAGTTGCACGAGTTGAAGGAGCAACTTCGAAAGGAATAGGACCTACACAAACAAGAGAGGGAAGTGCATCAACAATAGGTACAACAAGGAGTGCAACATGTGCAAATGGATGAAACAACACCCGTATAGGGAGTGGACTCATCACAAAAACTGCCACCAGGCGAACAGGGTGAACCATCACAAAAACACGACTTCACTTAGGAGATCGAACAAGCACTTGAATAGATGGATATGAACATGGAGTAGCAGGAGTTAGAGCAGGACATCAACCTCATGCCTCACCACCAATAGGTCGACCCACGAGCTCCACCACTTCCAAAAGATGAGCAAGTCCCAAGTGACCATGGAGACATTGAGATCCTTGGAGATCAGCTGGATGGAGAGATGCACATCATCTCATTCGACGAGTCTCAACATAGAATTGTTCAATATCGTAGGGTGTCAACTCTGAAAGATCATAGATCTCCTATGCAGTATGAGGAATGAGTGATTGTGTTTGATGTGTGAAAACATCTAGAAGCCATGGCCAATGCTACTAGAGCGTTTGTTGAAGCCACTAGCTCAAGTGTCCGCACTCTGATAATAGAGAATGAGTGGATGGCTAAGGAGCTATAGATGAAAAAGCAAGGATGGGAAGTGGTGAAATCGTTCGCCCGAGCATAATTGAATAAGGAAATACTAGATGAAGTATTTTCCCTTGACACAGTTATGCGGGCATTGTATTCCAAGTTTGGTACCGTGCATAAGGCAGTCATCCATCTCAAGGGATTGTAGCAGTGAAGTGCTAGAAGAACATGTATCTTGTCAAATGTGCATGTTTTTTTTATTACATACAAACATGGATGACGAGATACAAGGGAGCCCCACATCACTTGTCTAAGATGATGAAGCCGAGAGGGGTCAAGCTGAAGGCACACATCCGAAGTCAAATCCGAAACTGTGAAGAGCTCCCATAGCTCATCACTAGTCTATAGACCTCCCATACAAGTGTATTCAAGAGTATGGATGTTGTGGTGCATTCACATGCGATCCTATCTATTGGGACTCTCACCTAGGTGAAGATAAAGGCATAGGTCCGACTAGATCTTGACTCGTACTTTGATGAGTTCATGCGCATTGCCACCAGCCCAAACTTTCCAATCAGTGCAGACACCATGCAAAAGTATGTTGCTGGTCTAGTTGCTTTGAAGACAATGATGTGCATGCTTTCAGATGAGTTGGACAGAGGAGCCTGAGTAATGTACCCGAATGCCATGGAGGCAAGGGTCAAGTTACATAAATACCTTGGAGTACACGGAAACCATAAGAGACTACTAATCTTGGAATCAATATGTAACTATTGATCATCGTGAGGATGTCGAAGAGTTGGACTTCCCACGGTTGTCCGAGTCATAGTGATGTCTTTGATGGCTTGCTCAAGCCATTTTGTCTCACATGGGTACATGTGCATTGTAATGTAACGTCATGCCAATTTTAACTTCAAGTGTCGATAGTTGGATGTAACAGTCATAGAGTAGATGAAGAGTCATGATGGTTGACGCATTGTCACAAAGGGGAATGTCAAGGGTGACCCCACCATTTGCTATAAATAGTCCCTCATAACTCAATGTAGAGGCTTTTGGTCAACCAAGCTTTCGATAGGACTATCTTAGAGAGAGCTTGGAAAGTCTTGTAACGAGCCTTGGCTTCTCCACTGCGCAGAGCTAGTACACCTCTTTGGAGGAGTAGGCAGTTGTGGCTGTAATGTTCTGCTGTCGAAACTAGTGGTTGGACATGGATGTATTGTATGACTAGAACTTACAATTCTAAATATAAAAAGCGCCATCATGTTTCATATGTTGTATTTTATTTTAGATATGTGTTTACTCTAAATGATATTTGTATTTGTTTTCTTATGCATGCATGTATAGCTATTTTTTTGTATGTATGTACGAATCTTTCTGAAATGTGTTTTTGGTTTATCCATCATTTTGGATAGCTAGCTAGCTCATCTTCCATGTTGTGATGCATCTTTTCTTGTGTGTTCCCTTATTAACTCCGTGTTATCATAGGTTTCCAAGGGGTGCACTCATCTCAACCCCCGGGTGTTAGAACCTCTTATGCACCTTCCTTGCCTCACTGCATATGTCACACCGTTGCTACCAAAAAATACATCGTACTTGCCTCTATGCGAAATTGTAGTCAAGTAATTACTGTACGGCCCACTGTTGGGACTCCTACACCAAATGGTCTAAGGTCTAACTGGGATTTCTTATCGGGGAGATCCCCTGAGATGTTGACAGGTCCAACACTATCAACATTTATGGTGCTAGAAGGAGGGCCAGATGACAAGTTGTGTCCTCTCATCATGTTTTGAACCTTCACATATCTATCATGGAGACTTGCACTCTACTCCCTCCACGATGTTTTTCCCATGTCGAAGATGTCACCATCACGAGGGATTTCTTTAATCTCTTGTCCACATACACATATGATGGTCAAGGTGAAGTGGCCTGGCCTGAGTTCTTACATGACTTTCTTTCCATGCTTCATGATGAAGATGGATGTTCTAACGAACAAGCCAGTTTGCTGCTTGCATACACACTTCATGAATCTCTAGATCAGTGGTTGTGGAGCCTATTGAATGACAATGTACACTCACTTGAGAACTTATGTGATCTCATTGAAGACACTTTCTATTATTTTGATCTAGAACATCTTGACCAAAAACTATTACAACAAGAGAAGGCTTCGCATGAATCACTTATGGATTTTTGGCAACACTTATGTGATTTGCAATTTCAAGCTTTGAAGAGTCAGATGAAATTTTTCTATCTTTGGGACCGATTTGAGTACTGTCTTAAGAAATCCTCCCGTCCCAAGAAGAATTTTGAAATCAGGCCTTGTTTAGTATTCTTCAGTAATGGAGCTATGCAATCACATATAGATGAGGTCATTGTCACAAGTGATTTTCCATCGTCCCCTCATCGAATAGCTCCACCACTGCAGAATGATGTGGAGAACATGCTCACACATCTGTTCAATTGTCAGATATTCCCAACATCACTTCACTTAATTTTCACGTAGACTTGGTTGTGAGTCCATTGAATTGCCATATGCATTTTGTTCCACAACCTTTGTCTTCATACTTGGCTAATCCTCTAGATGATATTGTCTTGTGTTCTTCCATTCCAAAATCTACACTTGTTGTGAACAAGGATCAAGCCATTGAAGGAGTTGGTGTTTCACAATAAACATGCGTTGTCATTAATGAAGAGTATGACTAGGAGCTTGAGCATCAACACTTGGCGAAGGATGACTCACTTCCATGCGAACCTCCTCTGTTCTTTCCTGAAACATTTGGTGAACTTGCCAACCATGATTTCGCATGTGTATATTCATCCATGGATGCACCCATTGTTGATCACTCACAGAGCACACCGGATGTTAGTCCATCATTCGATAACAGAGAGGATGAATCAATCATTGAAAATCCACTTTATTTATCATCTTCCTTTTTTAGAAACACAGAGGATGAATTTGTTCACTTCTCATCTACACAAGTTTTATTTGTTTCTTTCATTTGCTTGCATGTGATAGGACTATGTGTATGTTTCAAAGCTACACACAGTGTTTCACACCATCGCGATAAGTCCACGGACTTCTTTTCATGCACTTGCACTCACTTATATCCTGTGGACACTTTTAAACATGAAGTGTGTTTGTCTTCATTGTTATGTCTTTCTTGTTTGCTGGTTCACACAATGGGGTTGCTCGTAGATGAAGCCTTCACCAACATGGGTCAACAAATGCACTGGTGGCTGCATTGGAAATATCACTTCATGTGATCAGGCCCATGCACCATTAGCTTAGGAGTAGGAGTAGTGTTTGCTTTCAGTTTGTTTTCTTGCATGCTTGTTTGCTTACATTCTTTTCTTGTTTGTTTGCATGCTTGCTTGTTTTCTTAATCGCTCTGCTTTCACAATTACATCTGCTTATGCTTTCCTTTGTCATTTGTTTTCTTGTTTTTACTCGTAGGTTAGTTTCGAATGAAACCATGTATGACTCTTGAAACAAGATGGGTAAAGTACAAGAGGCCTTCTACTTCTATCACTACTTGGTTATCTATCATCTTGCCTCAACATGAAGAGATTGTTACTTTTAGTCTATGATACATTGAAGGAAAATACATACTATTCGAAGTGAACCTTGGTGAAAAGACAATGCTTGTGTGCTAACTAGTATCACCTACTCGAGTTGGTTGTTTTTGGGCTAACCCTTGTCAGCTTAGCAAACTAGAGTAAGGTGAGGGGGGAAACCTTAACAAGCACGTTAGAGGTATATAATAAATCCTTCTCTGAAGGAACAACCTATTCTGCTCTCAATAAGTCAGGATCCCTCTTCCACCTCTGAAATGAATAAGTGTTATGCACAGTTGTGAAAAAGTGAAAAAATTCAAAAAAGGAAAAATGGATAAGGTGAAAGAAGATAAATGCTTCCTGCATATAGAGGTGATCCAAGTAACTCCATCGGGTACTTCCCAGGCTTGCTGGCAGTGGAGCCATGATTGTGTTCCTATGTGAATCCATCAGGGTACTGTCTAGGTCTGTTGGTAGCGAAGCAACACTAGAGATGAAACTAAGACTCGGACGATTATATTGCTTGTGCACCCATATACCCCTCAACCCCAATCAAAATAATTTTGTTTCCTTGGCTTGGAATGTGTGTCAATTGACTAAGAGGTTGGCAAATGCTACATCTTACAATCAGGTTAGTGTGAAACCAAGATGATGTAAGAACTGAACAATACTTCCGGAGGTGTTAGACTTGTTTCTCATGAAAAAGCTCCGTTCAGAGAACTAGAGTTCTACCATTGTGTCACCAAGTGTTGTAGTGGCTACAACCACCCTCCAAAATTTTTCCTAGCTTCGTTTTGGGGCCTCCCTACCAACCTTTCATAGCACCATGTCTTTCTTCATCAAGTAAACAGGATTTAGTGATTTTCTTCTAGAAAGACAACTTGTCCATCCAAGCTTGTTGCATTTTCCTCACAGGTTGTTTCTTCGTACTTGGTCCAGCTACAGGTTGAGTAGATCCCTCAAGAAATTGCGTAATTCTAGAGGGAAACCAGCCTTCCCTCCATAAATTACGTAATTATGTATGGCAGCTTGCTGGGCTTCAAAATTGCGCAATTCTACCAGCAAGCTTCATCCAGAAAATTGCGCAATTCCTCCCAGTAGGGCTGCTTATCCTAGGAATTGCAAAATCTTGGGTAGCAGTCAGCTGCTCTGCCCAGAAATTGTGCAAATCTCCTGGGTAGCCAACCCAACTCCCTTATAGAAATGTGCATTGTTTCCCAGCAGTTGAGTAGGCTCTTTCATGTGCAGTTGGGTTGACCAGTTCCACTTAGGACCAAGGAAACTTAACGTGCATGCATCGGCTTCTTTTTCTTGGAATAACAAAAGGAAACATGCAAAGAGAATCCCTTGATTTATGGAGCTATTTTTAGCAGCTGGAGGTTACATGGAAAGTTCTTTTTAGAATCTTTCCTCCAAGTGTCGCTTTTCCCTAGATTTTTGGCATGCACATCATGAGCTTCAAAGTTATTTATTCAATGCTTCAGAGCTCATTTCTTTGCATCGACCTTGGAGCTCTAACATCCCACAACACATCCAGCTTAGATATTCATGGGTAAGTGGTCTCAACTTGTCTTTTGCATCATTTCTGTCGCTTTTTGTATTTTTTTCTTATGTGAGTGTTGTTTGTGTGATTTCTTTGGACTCTTGGTATCATTTACATGCATACTTGTTTTTAATAGCACCGCTTCAGTTTTTGTTAGCATCTCACTACTGTCCCATGCATGAAAGTGTTTTGCACAAACGGTCACCGATTTGGCGACTGCCCTCACCCACATGCATGTTGTTCCGTTTTCTTAATATTTCGTTCACTATTTGCATGCATGATCATTTTCTTCTACTTACACTCAGTATTGCCATGCATTCACTTTCAAATTTTATTTTAGTTGCCTATTGGCGGGTTTGGCTATCCTTGGCCCAAACTCCACCTCACCAAGACAACATTGCGCAATCCTGAGAGGGAAGGCTCTGTCTTCCCCTCAGGAAATGCACATTTATTCTAAGTAATTATCCTCCAAGAGTGCTTTGCACAATCTTGAGGGACAGTGACTGCTGGCCCAAAAAATTATGCAATGTAGTCACTGAGGTTGCAACCATTGCCGACTAAAATTGAACATTATGCAATTCCAAAACTCAACAATCGGCCTAGATTACACATTACACAATTCTAGAAACCAACCTTGCCTCCCAGATAGACTAAACTTCCTTTTTTGCATGTTTGGCAGCCACTCTCCCAGTCTCCCAAAAGAAATTATGCAATCCTTAGCAGTCTATCCCCAGATATGTGTTATGTTGTTCTTGAATTTGCTTTGGTTTTTGCTGACAGATTTCTTGCAATGCATGTATCTTTGTCTCCAAATCTAGAAGGTTTTCATCCACCTCTTAAAAGTTTAGGATCAATGGCCTCTAAGAGAGCAGGATCAAAGGACACTGACAGAGGTGCAACTGGAGTAGTAGTTGAGCGAGTGTCCGCAAGTCTACCAGTCTATGAAGATACAAATTTGATTCTAGAGAAGGATATCAAGCTGAAATGGAAAGAGGTCAATGATGCATTTGGAGGAACATTTGGGAAAGACCTCGAAGACTGCCAGGTATACATGAACATCCACAAGTCCGGCTTGTACTGAATTGCATGCAGATACCACACATTCCCATGCGTGGAAATGTTACACTGGATTGTCTCACACATTGATCCCGAGGTGATGACCTTTAACAGTGTTAGCGAGACGAATATTGAAACCTTCAGGGCACAGGATTGTGATGAGATGTATCTGATTTCAGAGTTTGTGTCTATCATGGAGACTCCCTTCAGCTTACCCAATAGTAATGCCAACTCCAGACATTCTAAAGAACTAGGTAAAGGAGCCGGCTAGATTCAGGATGACACTCAACCAGATCTACAAGACGAAGATACTAGGGAAGGCATATCAATATTTGGTCCTCTCTGCATGTCGATTATATGGCCAATAAAGCACAGAAACCTTCGCACAAAGTTGGGTGATCACGCTAGACCAACTGGCCAGAGAGGGCAAGCCATGCAACTAGTCCAGCATGTTGGCTCATTAGTTGAAGGAATAGGTAATGAGGGCTCGACATCTGCCCAAAGGTATGCAAGTAGAAATCTACATGCATGCCTACATCTTGGATGCAATTTGTGCCTGATAGGAGTTTGAGGGCTTGAAGTGGGCATGGTCACCGACCTAGACTATTGTGAACAATTATTGTAAGATGTTGTCTGCATGCAGCTTCAGAGGAGTTATCACATGGCTGTTTGATGATTTTGTCACCCCAGTTTACAAGATGATTTTCAAACAGGATCCACCATGCATGTCGATGGAAGTAATGAAGGCACTGGTAGACATAGCTGAATTGTATGGCTCACCGTTCGGTACTTTCATACAGGTGTATAGTGTGGAGAATCCTCCACAATTTCTATCGAAGTTTTCCTTGGATGTGCTCATCATGCAGGAAGTAGCATATCACATCTTGGTAGGATTGACAACTAGGCTGCACCGAAAGAAGAAGGAATCTTGGCCTGCTCTTCCACTACGCATTGGTATATATGAGATCCGAAGTTTCAAGCATGCAGATGTCAAAGCAGAGAAAATGAAGAAGTATCCATTCGACCTCCAAAGTTACAATCCGTATGACCTGCATTGTCTTGTGAAATATTACTGCATGAGAGTACAGTTCAACTGGATCCATGGGCCATATCATTGGGCAGAGGAGGACCCATGGAGATATTGTTACAACTCCTCCAGACTCAATGAATCAGTCGGCTTCATTGTGGAATGGTTAGCGAAGAAATGTGAAGCAACATCCCAAAGAGCACCGTAAATAGCAGCAATAGTAGAGGCAAACATACCAGTGTGCAATAAGGGAAAGAGGAAAATTGTCAATCACATGGAGGAAGACCAAAGCTATAAGTTCCGAGCAGATCCACTTTTGGAGAAATTGGGTATGGGATAGAGGTGAAGAGGTAACAACGTGATAAGGGAAATGCGCAAAGGTAGAGAGAGAAACAAAGAATGGAGGAAACAAAGAATGAGTTGGACGAGTTGAAGGAGAAAATCTAAAAGGAACTAGAGTTGGAGAAACAGGAGAGGGATGCGCAACATAAACTAATACAGCAGAGGGTGCAACATGCACAGACAAATGAAACAACACTTGTACAGGTAGTGGAATCATTAGAACATATGGCATCAAGGGAATAGGGTGAACCATGGAAGGAGCAGGACTTTGCTCAAGAGATAGAGCAAGCACTTCCATAGATGGATATGGACATGGAGTAGTAGGAGTTAGAGTAGGACATCAACCTCATGCCTCACCACCAAGAGGTCGACCCACTAGCTCCACTGCATCTAGAAGATGAGAAAATCCCAAGTGACCAAGGAGACACTGAGATCCTTGGAGATCAGCCAGAAGGAGAGATGCACAACATTTCATTCGATGAGTCTCAAAGTAGATTTTTGCAATCTTGCAGAGTGCCAACTCTGGAAGATCATACATCTCCTGTGCAGTATGAGGAACCAGTGATCATGTCTGACGTGCACAAATATCCAACAGCCTTGGCCGATGCTACTAGAGCATATGTCGAAGCCACTAGCTCAAGTGTCTGCTTTCTGATAACTGAGAATGAGCGGATGGCTAAGGAGCTACAAACGGCCAAGCAAGGAGGAGAAGTGGTGATAGTGTCTGCCCGAGAAAAATTGAAGAAGGAAATACTATATGAAGTATTGTCCCTTGAAACAATTATGTGGGTGTTCTATTCCATGTTTGTTAGTGTGCATAAGGGAGTTGTTCAACTCAACAGGTGGTAGTAGCGATGTGCTAGAAGAACGTGTATCTTGTCGAATGTGCATGTTGTTGTTGATTACATACAAACATAGACGATGAGATATAAGGGAGCCCTACTTGACTTGCCTGAGATGATAAAGTACAGAGTAGTTGATCTGAAGGCACGCATCCGAAGTCAGATCTGGAACTATGAAGAGCTCTCGCAACTCATCACTAGTCTACAATCTTCCCAAGCACATGTATTCAAGACTATGGATGTTGTGGTGCACGTACAGGCGATCCCATCTACTGGGACTCTTAGCCAGGAAAATACTAAGGCAGAGGTCAAACTAGAGCTTGAGTCGTACTTTGACGAGTTGATGTGCATTCCCACTAGCTCAGACTTGCCAATCAATGTAGATACCATGCACAAGTATGTTGTTGGTCCAGCCCCATTGAAGACAATGATGCACGTGCTTTCAGATGAGTTGGACATAGGAGCCCGAGAAGTGTACCTGGATGTTATGGAGGCAAGAGTCAGGTTCTAGAAATATGTCACGTTTGAGTACACAGACACCATCATGGACTACCGATCTTGGCATCAATACGCTACTGTTGATGATCGCAAGGATTTCGAAGAGTTGGACTTCCCATGGTTGTCCGAGTCATAGTGATGCCTTGCATGGCTTGCTCAAGCCATTTTATCTCACACGAGTACATGTGCATTGTAATGTAACGTCATGTCAAGTGTAACTTCAAGTGTCGATAGTTGGATGTAGTAGTCATAGAGTAGATGAAGAGTCATGAGGGTAGATGAACTATCACAAAGGGGAATTTCAAGAGTCACCCCACCCTTTTCTATAAATAGTCCCGCATAACTCATTGTATAGGATTTTGGTCAGCCAAGCTTACACTAGGACTACCTTAGAGTGAGCTTGGACAATATTTTAATGAGACTTGGCTTCTCCACTGCACAGAGCTAGTACATCTCTTTGGAGCAACAGGCGGTTGTGGCTTTAATGTTCCGTTGTCGAAACTAGAGGTTGGACATGGAAGTATTGAATGACTGGAACTTACACTTCTTAGTATAACAAGAGCCAACACGTTTCATGCATATGTTGTATTGTATTTCAACTATCTGTTTACTCTAAATGATATATGTATTTGTTTACTTACGCATGTATGTATAGCTATTTCTGTGTATGTATGTATGAATATTTTTGAAATGTGTTGTTGTTTTAACCATCACTTTGGATTGCTAGCTGAATCGCCTTCCATGTTGTGATGCATCTTTCCTCGTGTGTTCCCTTATTAACTCCCTGCTATCACAGGTTTCCAAGGGGCGCACTCATCTCAACCCCTGTGTGTTAGAACCTCTCATGCACCTTCCATGGCTCACTGCATATGTCACACCCTTGCTACCAACATAGACATCTTACTTGCCTATGTGTGAAATCATGGTCAAGGCATTACCATACGACCCACTGCTAGGACTCCTACACCAAAAGGTCTAAGGTCTAATTGGGACTTCTTACCAGGGAGATCCCTGACATGTTGGCGAGTCCAAGACCGTCAACAATATCACACCATGGTCATCCTTAAATTCATAGTATACTTTTTGGACACTAATTACCAATAACGAGCTCAAGTGTTGCCACAAGTAGATCTAATTATTTCTCAATTACCAATGCATGTTTTACATTCCTAGAAATAATTCATTTCCCGCAAAATATTGTTTTGGGCACAAGAAACCTTGGTGGACTTGATCCAACTCACTAATGAGCATGACACTCTCTAAGACACTCACACATTGTTGGAAGCAAGCCATCAAGTCAGAGAAATAGAAGGGACACTTCGATGGGCTATTAGAGCACTATATAGTAAGATGTTGGGTGTCGCCATGGAAACTGGCACTCCCTTAGAAGAGAAATTGTCCAAGCTTTAAGAGGTCATTCATGGACTAAAATAAAAGGTGGAAGGACTAGAATTAGAGATCAAGCCTACTACACCACTAGAAGAAGTAGAAAGAAGGGAAAGGGTCTAGATAACCTCCAAATATTTGAGAGTGCACAAGAGCTTGAAAATGAGTGCACAAAATTATATGAGGACAACATGGACTTACGGAATAAATTTTAGGATAGTGGCAAACTCAAAGACATTGGGATGGGGATTCAAACTATGGAGAAACAAAATGAAACTATATGTAGTTGTTTGATATCTCTACCCTTGGAAAAATGAAGAGTTGCAATTGTCAAAAGTGTGGCATTATAAAGAAATATTAACCAATTGAGAGTGGAGCAACAAAAACTAGATAAAAACATGGAACATTTGCAAGTTGAAGACATGGATCTCATAGATGATTTCACTACAACACAAATCACAATGCACAAAGTCATTCCCAAGAATGAAACTTTGTTCCAAATTTCAGCTATGCTTGTAAAGACTACCATAAATATTATAGGATTAGTAGAGGCAACGAAGACAATCACGCAAAAAAATAAATAAATCTTTGAAATTCTTTTGGTGAACATTGTAAAGGTTATTTCTTCCATTGGTACACAAACAACATAGAGTGGCCCAAGGACCAGCCAAAAGTAGCATTGGGGGACTATTGGGGAAAGAAAGAATAATGAGAAAATGGAGGAATATTTAGAATTTTTTCCTATGTGTGGAGAAATCATGCAGAGGATGGAAGAAATTACACACAACATGCCATAGTTTCCTGCCATAATGCATAGTTGTGTGACGAAGGCCAAAAATACTACGCCTAAAATGAAATATTACTTAACCAACAATGCATCCTCTAGCCCTTGCAGGTTGGTTAGGTATGGGTAGTGATGGTGATTCACACTGGTTTGGTCCAATGAATGGTTTCATATCTACATGTACAAGGATAATTCATTAGGGACAACTATCGAGGTGAGCTCGATGGGAATTAACTAAAGTAGGATGTTGAGACATGGCTATCAAATGGGTTGTTTCCAACATTAGTGGGTTCTATTGTCTGATTAGTGGTTTTTTTTTTCTTTGATTCATGTTATTTCCGTTCTATTGCTAGACAATAGTTTGTTAATCGTTGTTTATGATTGTACTATATATAATTTAATATCCTATTATTATGTTGTTAATATTTATTCTATTTATTGTAATGGCATTGGCTAGATAGTGTAATATGAATGATCGTAGTTTGAGTTCTCACATTCGAGTATATGGAGCTTGTGTATAACTTGTGCTACTGATGCTTATTATAAATATGAAATATCCATAAGTTTTGTTCCAGTTCCATGGTTCAATCAATAATATATTTTGTATTAATAGTGACATCATTGAATGAGTTATAGAGTCTTAACAAGGTTTGTGGCAATGTTTTGTGTGAATAGTGTATAGTTAAAGTATATTGTAAACAATTGTAACAACTCAAGGTTAAAAATTCATGTAATAAAAATTAATAAATGCAAAATAAGACCACAGTTAAGGGACATGTATTCCAAGATGAATGTTGGGCAAAGATATCCTAGTGGGCATCGCAGGATGTGTTTATTGCTAAGATAAATTGGCCAAGGCATTAAAAAGGAAAAAAAGTATTTTTGGCACATTTATTTATGAAAATAAAGGAAAATAGAAGAAAATGAAGGTAAAAGGTCACAAGTTGCATGTGAGGATGAAATTGAAGGAAAATAATGGAAAATGAAGAAAATAGAGGCCTCATTGATAAAACGGATTCTAAGGATTAATTTGTAATTGTTGGCATTATGATATAGGTATGAAACAAGTGTTGTCCTTGATGGCAACTCACTCAAATGATAGATTAGTTCAGGCTCTCAGAATGAAGAAATAAAGGTATACGCAGGTTCACTATATACCAAATCGCATATACATGCAGGTTCCCTATATACTAAGTCGCGTATATTGTATGCATGCACTTTCATAGAAGGCAAGGTACGTACATGTTAGAAAACTAAGTTTTGGTCCGTGGTATTTGGTCCATGGTATTTTTGTATTGGTCCATGGTATTTGGTTCGAGCTATTGACCCCAGGTATTGGGTCCAAGGTATTGGTCCTACGTGGTTTTGGACCATGGTATTTAGAGAGGCCTAAACCTATATAAGGAGAAGAAGATCATTAGGCCAAAGTGAAAGTGTGCAAGTGATGAATATCTGATAAAGGGTGAAATCTAGTATGTAGGTTATGGGTATGTGATGCTTTGTTAAGGATGCACCTATGTGGCGAATGAAGGTTGATGAATGAAGATCGTGAAGACTAAAATGCATTATCATTATATGGTATGATCATGATTAGATCTTAATATTGACGCACGTCTTATCCTTTATATCTTATGTTCTGGATTTATCTGAAGTTGAAAATTGCAGAAAAGGTATAAGTATTATTTTCAGATCTATACGCGGGTTCCCTTTTGTGAAATAGCATATACACGTTGGTTCGACACAGCCAAGTAGCGTATACATTATGAGATTTAATATTTGTGGTTGTTTTTGGTTCTAGTGGTTGTTGCACAGTTCTTGGTTCTGCTCTATGTTCTGGTGACTGTGTTTTGATGATAGGGTTTCAGTAATTCAGTTGTTGGGTGATTCAGAGATTGATGATGCAAATATAGTTGATGGTTGTATTGCAATAACGATTGTTTTGTATTGATGGATCCAGTATGAAAATTTATGAAACATGGTCCCTGA
>APFE031481662.1:0-15361 GCA_000404065.3 Pinus taeda | reverse complement strand
AGTTTTTTAAATTAGGGCCGAAGCTTCCAACTCTAGAAGCTTCGTAATGGAAGTTTGGTAAATGGTTTGGCCGTGTTAGTGTTAGTGTCTTCAGACTGCCATTAGTGATCAATATTTACTCTTTTTCATTTCATACTAGGAGTCCCATTTAGATGAGTTGCATTCCATTAGGTCATGGATCTACTGATGGTGGGGTAAATTTAAATTTTTCCCTCATGATATATCTCTGCTGACCTCCTTTCATATTTTTCAGTCAACGATTCATGCTTATTTTCAGTTCATTTCATCAATTACTTAGGGTTTCAGTCTCATTAGGTCTTAGGGTTTTACCATGGTCAAATTTCAGTGACTACTATTAATAATGGTCGACAAACACATGAGGATGATAATAATGATAAGAAAAGTTCTAATGTATTAATTTGCAAGCTTAATAAAGTTCTCACCTCAAAACTAGTTTCGAGGTGAAAACAAAGCATTTTTATATTATTTTTAAAATTTAATGTAGTTTCATTGTTCTCATATGTAATAAATGGTTACATGTTGCTCCTGGTCACCTGGTGATATTGCCAAGTAATTGCCACTGTAAAAGTCAAGGAAATTGAGGATCAGTTCACCTATCAGAGCAAAAAGGTCAAGCATAAAAAAACAGAGTATTTGAAAAAGCACATAGACATCACAAAAGTGGCTTTTCACCATCAAAAATAAAAAAGTGAAAGCCATATAAAGCCTTTTCCTCTATTGATCATTTAATTGTTAGAGTTGAAGTCAAAATTGCTAAATGAGAGCCAAGAACATGATTTTTAAGTTTCATTGAGTAAATGTGAGAAGTTAATGCGTTTCTGAAGGAATTTTGACCAACGTTGTGCATCAAAGGTTGGTGCAGTGCACCTTGCAGTCACTCTCAGTGTAAAAATACATGGGCATTGCACACCTTCGAGGCGCTGTGCACCTGCGTGAAGCATCGTACACTTGGCAGGCAAGCCCCAAATTGCCCAAAATCACTCCAAGTCGCCCCAATTTGCTTCACATCATCCATTCTTACCTCTTTGCAAGTAAGTACGTCAGTGTTTCTTGTTGAAAAGTGTTTTTACATCAAGTTTTGGTGATTATTTCACTCATAAAATCAAAACCCTAGTTTTGACACAAACTATCTCATAAAATTGACAAGCTCATTCTCTTATTGTTTTCCTAGCTTATTCATTTTCTATTGTTCCCTATGCCCCATTCCCTCATATATTTTCCCTAAATCCCATTCCCACATACAAATTTCCCAAACCCTACACACTTTATCCTACTCATTCCCTAAACCCTATACACTATCCCCAAACCTTACTCACTCCCTAAATCTCATTTGCACTCCCATTCACTCTCACCTACTCATCTATAAAATCTTTTCATAGTCATCTTTCATTCATCCACCCTATCATTTCATTCACCGCAAGTGTTAACAACTATAAAACAATGGAAAAAGACAGTGAATGTGAACTTGAAGAAGACAACCTTAGTGACAGTTCCAAGGAGAGAAACATATAACACAGGAAGCCTCATAAAGGAGGAAGGATTATCAGAGAGGAGCACACCAGTTTGAGGGAGTTTCAAGCTTGTCCACTTGCCATTTCTTGTTTTAAACACTAATCATACTTTGGTTTTTGTGAAATGGTAGAAAGGGTTAAATTTCATCGTGAGTTGGCAAGGATGTTTGTGCCACATTTGCACAATAATGAAGTAAATCTTGCCGAAATTACATTCACCTTATCACCAGCTGTCTTTTCAGAGGCTACAGGTATTCTAGAGGTGGGTGAAAAATGGAACAAAGGCCAAGATATTGATAGCGAGTACTATGAGCCTGACATCAAGGCTAGATAGAAAGACAAACTGAAGAGAGTATTCCCTTTCAAGTTTTTGGAAGACAGGTTTGCTCCGTTGATGAAGATCATTATCAAGTACTTCACTTGTGAAGGTAGGTTCTCCCGACTGTATGCCTACCACATTAGACTGCTGATGCATTTCATTAGAGTAAGAATGGTGAATATCCCTTCATGTTCAGAAACATTGAGAAGATGGCACTTATTGTAAAGAAGAAACCATATCCCCAACAATTAAATAGCATTTTCCGCTACTGTTTGATTAAAACCATTGTTTTACATCAACTGAACCTTCTTAACATGCCATGGTGACTTTCATTTCTTATGAGATGTTTAAAGTACCACAAATCTTTTCATCAATGCGTCATGAAGAAGGTGGACCTTCAGGACATGAAAAGGTCAAAGAGACTGAAACTGATGGAGTGTCAGTGTTTATGACATATGAGAGGGTCACTAGGAAACTTTTTGCAGCTGCTAGGCGAGTGTTATCTCCACAAGGTGTGGAAGGGGTCTCGCCTTCATCGTCAAGCTACAGGAAAATGTTATCTCCGCAAGGAGTGGAAGGGGATTTGCCTTCTTCTTCAGCAAAATAGGTACAAGTTGAGCAGCAAAGCAAGCGAAAAGGTAAGGACAAGAAAAATATGCAAAGGAAGGATCTTTGTCATGAACAAGAAAGAGATTTTAACCTTGTTGATCTTGAGGAGACAGAAGGAGTTGATGTCATTGACTTGGAAACTCAAGATCCAAAGACTGCCAAAGAAATGATCATAAAAGAACAAGAGGTTCAGATACAATTCTTATTAGAACCTAGAGAGGACTAAGTGGGTCATCAAATATTTAGAGCAAGAAAACAAACAATTGAGAGACAAGCAAGTCCTCACGGAGCTGCAAATGATCAAACAAAACAGGAAAAAGGCCAAGGAGGCAAATGTCAAGTTGACTTCAATTGAAGAAGAAATTGAGAATGATAAGGAAACTTGGCTTGAGAGGGTTAATATACTCCTTGACAGGCTGATTGAGAAGGCCAATGGAGACAAGAAGATGCTTCACCACATGGCCTACCACTACATGATTCACAACAAGATCTGGAATATAAGAATGACGAAGCTTAAGACTAGGTTGAGGAAGGCCTTAAGGAGAAAAAAGGAGTAAGATAAGTTGAAAATCTTGGCTGAAGCCTCACTAGCCCATGAAAGAAAATAATTGTTGTGCCTTGTGCCAAATATGGGCAAGTTCTCATAAATTTTTGTCTTTCCCAAATTTTGGAATTTTGAGAACAGGAAATTTCCCTAGGTGGCACTGCGCTTTTCCTTGGTGGAATTTTTGGAGGAATGGATTATATATATGGATTCATCATGATGAGAGCATCAAACCCAAAAAATATCAGAAATTTTGGAGCAAAACTAGGTCACCAAAAGGGCAAAAAACTACCAAAAAATGACCTCTCTGCCTCTTTTTGGAGACATAGAAGAAGCCTTGGGAACCAAACCAGAAGGTGGCACTGCGTTTTCATTTGGAAACTAGAATTTGCAGCTATTTTTATGGGATACTTGTGGTAAAGTGGTTTTTCATAGTTTCTCCTTCTGTTATCAGTTTTTCTCATGTTTTATGTGTGCCACAATATACTTCATTTCTTCTAGCTGAATGACATCAAGATAGATAGGTAGAATTCATTGTTTACAGTGCTCTGCCTTGGGAAACCATTCAGTTTTTGATGTTTTCTACTATTTGACAATGATACATGATCTTTGCATACTCTCCTCAACTCCTCACCAGTCTTAGATCTCTCATCTCACTCAATTTCAAGTTCCAAAGCACCTATGTACCTCGCCCCATAGAACAACCTACATCTTGACTTGATTTCCCAGACCCAAAGCTGCCTGCTCCATTTGATCCACAAAAACCAACAAAATAAATCAAAAAACCCTAGAGCTACTATACTTAGCATAAAATACATATCTAATCCAACCATCTTGACAAAGATTCATAAGGAGAGAGCCCTCTCCTGACCTGGTAGGGCTAGCTACTAGGTTAAGTGTGGTTTGTGGTTACCCTAGAATTGCTTCAATTTAGTCTGAGGTCAATCTAGGCTCTAGCATAGCAGCAACCATTCTGGGGAACATAGTTTGATGTTCCTTAGTAAATGTATCAAGTTTAGATCTGATTGTTAATGGTGGACAACGATCAGACACTAGAAGGCTGAAATCATTCACCTGGCGACTCTAAATTAGTTTTGAGATTAAATTCAAGGACTCCACTGGAGGATGAACTCGACCAGAAAAAACATGAAAGGAAAATATGGAAAGATCAGGTATTCAAGTTAGAATTTCATCCAAGACATTATGTTCTTTGTTATAATTTATTTCTTCTCTTTTTCCAAGAATGTCAAGAAGGCTTTACAAAGTATATTGTATTTGAGACAAGATCCTAGACCTACATTTGACTCCTTCTCTTTGGGAATTGCGAAGACAAGTGTTCACATGCCTTTGATCTTGATCAAGACCCTTCTTCCAAATCTTGTGATGATCGTCTTCAAACTGATGAGCCTAAAGAGACCAAAACTGATTCTACAACTTCTGTACATATTCCTATACCTTGTAAAATTCCAAATAGATACAAGCCTTTGATTTTACCTCCTATATCCCATGCTTTCCCTAAAAATCATTACCTATATCTACCAATATATGATGGTGGATGTGACAACATCATTGTTGAGAGACATGGACTGAATTTTGAGTCTTTTCTTGACATTTTTGAAGTTGATGAAGAGGATGTTAGTATTAGGCTTTTTGATCTTTCTTTGCAAGGCAAAGTCATGAGCTGGTTCAAAACCCTACCTGATGTGAGCATCTCAGATTTCCAGCAATTCGTCAGAGTTTTCCTCAACACGTGGGTGGTTGGAAAAAACCCTTTCTTGATTCTAGAAGAGTATAACCAGCTAAAAAGACGGCCAGGGGAGACAATACAATAGCTTTCTACTAGGGTAACCAAGTCTATTTTTGGATGATGGATAATATAAGGCCTACTCCTGGATCCTCTCTCTTGCACTACCTGGATGCCTTTGAGCTGGAAATGGAGTTTTAGCTGAGGGAAAGGAACCTTGCAACACTTGAAGAGATGCAAAATAGTGTAGTAGATTTAAAGGCTAATTTGTTGATCAAAAGGGCAAAGTTGAAGGAAGAAGAGAGGAGAAACATAGACCCTAAGGAATCAACATCTTTAGAGGTAAAGCTTGACATTTTGGTAAGTGCAGTGGAAGATATGATGCAAAATATCATCACGAGGAATGAGTATGATGTTCAAGACCATGGATCACTGATTGAAGAAAAACAAATGGTTGATCCAAAACATTTTATTTCTTATCCCACATAGATCTGATAATGATTGTTTTATAGATCATATTGGAGAAGAGAGATTTGTTGATATGACATGTATGCTTGATGATGTGTTTTATACTAATGATTTCCCTAAGTTTTATCAATATGATGATGATTATGTTCTCCAGACAGAATCTAGTCTTATAGACAAATCGGCAGCTGGTTTGTGGAAGGAGGAAGTTCACTTTTAGCAGCTCGAATACAGTGATCAACCATTGCATATCAACTATGAAAGTGAGGAGGAAAGTGTAGAAAATTTTGAACTAAGTGAAGGATCTTTGCCTTTTTGTTTTACTTCATTTCAGATTGTAGACAACTTTTGTGCAATCAGAAATCAACCATCGATAAGTTTCGATCTCGACCATCTAGAGGGAAATGAAATCCATGTTCAAGACTTTTCATATCAAGATTTGAAGCCCCCGAACGCCATTGAATGTTAAGCTGCAGATAAAGACTTGGAAGCTGGAACATATGATCAAATGATGCAAGATGATTGCATACCATTCTATTTTGAATCATTTAAGTTTTTGAAGGGAAATTTCCACAGTATACCTTCAAATGAGTAGCCTATAGAAAATCATGTCATGTCATCAGAACCAATAGAAAGTGGATTGCAATAGTCTTTTCAAGTTTTCCATTATCCAATAGCTAATGTGTTGGATGATATCTATAGTCAAAGTCCTTCTCCGTCAGCTAACTATGAGCTTGAAACAATTATTCATACAAACTTGATCTAGTAGCCAGTTTATTTGCCATTATCAGCAGGAGTCTCCTCACAAAGCTTAGACGAAAGTTTGCATTAATGGTACGAGGAGAAGAAAGGTAATCCATTGGATGAGATAAGCCCCAGTGCACATGAATTTCAAGATCCTTATGTATTATTTTTTGAGTTAGATAGAGAATCCATATTATTCAATGGATTTGTTTACCATTTTTCATGGGAGTTTCCTTTCAGTAGTTCTCTCTTGTTGTTCATAGAAAGCACTTGCGGAGAATTCAAACAACAACCATAATGCTTAATTGGTTGCATTAGTTGTTTCATTTCACTTAATCAGGTGATCAATGGAACAATTAGAGCAGGTTTTATTGAACAACCTCCACTTCAAATGTCTTTTCCAGTTTGCTAGTTGTATTTTAGTATTGAGTAAGTTTCAAGTCAGTTTGTGTTTTTGAGTAATCAGTATTCAGTCATGCATTTTAGTTTGAGTTTTTTTTTACTCCATTACCCAATGGATGAGGCAGTAATCTACATGTTCCCAAATATCTATGGTTCTTGGCACCTCCAAGGAGCTACCATCCCCATTGGAGCCAATGTTAGTGTCAGTGTCTTCACATTGCCATCAGTGATGAATATTTACTCCTTTGCATTTCATACTAGGAGTCCCATTCAAATGAGTTGCATTCCGTTAGGTCATGGATCTACTGGTGGTGGTGTTCATTTTATTTTCTCCCTCATGATATATCTTTGTTGACCTCCTTTCATACTTTTCAGTCAATAATTCATGCTCATTTTCAGTTCATTTCATCAATTACTTAGGGTTTCAGTCTCATTAGTTCTTAGGGTTTTACCATGGTCAAATTTCAGTGACTACTGTTAATAATGGTCAGAAGACAGATGAGGATGATAATAATGTCAAAAAAGTTCTAATGTATTAATTTGCAAGCTTAATAAAGTTCTCGCCTCAAAACTAGTTTTGAGGTAAAAACAGAGCATTGTATATTATTTTTAAAATTTCATGTAATTTCATTGTTCTGATATGTAATAAATGGTTCCATGCTACTCTTGGTCACTAGGTGATATTTCCAAGTACTTTCCACTTCAAAAGTCAAAGAAATTGAGGATCAGTTCACCAATCAAAGCAAAAAGGTCAAGCATAAAAAAACAGAGTATTTGAAAAAGCACATAGACATTACAAAAGTGGGTTTTCACCATCAAAAATCAAAAAGTGAAAGTCATATAAAGCCTTTTCATCTATTGATCATTTCATTGTTAGAGTTGAAGTCAAAAGTGCTAAAGGAGAGCCAAGAACGTGATTTTTAAGTGTCATTGAGTAAAGGTGAGCAATTACTGCGTTTTTTAAGGAATTATGACCATCGCTGTGCATCAGAGGCTGGTGTTATGCACCTGGAAGTCACTCTCAGTGTAAAAATACATGGGCACTGCACACCTGGGAGGCGCTGCACACTTGGGTGAGGTGCTACGCACATGGAAACAAGCTCCAAATCACCCCAAATCACTACAAGTCACCCCAATTTGCTTCAAATCATCCAAGCTTACCTCTTTGCAAGTTAGTACATTAGTGTTTCTTGTTGAAAATGGTTTTTACATCAAGTTTTGGTGATTCTTTCACTCATAAAATCAAAACCCTAGTTTTCACACAAACTTTCTCATAAAATTGACAAGCTCATTTTCTTATTGTTTTCCTAGCTTATCCATTTTCTATTGTTCCCTAAGCCCATTCCCTCATATATTTTCCCTAAATCCCATTCCCACATACAAATTTCCCAAACCCTACACACTTTATCCTACTCACTCCCTAAACCCTATACACTATCCCCAAACCTTACTCACTCCCTTAAATCTCATCCAAACTCCCATTCACTCTCACCTATTCATCTATAAAATCTCTTCATAATCATCTTTCGTTCATCCACCCTATCTTTTCATTCATCACAAGTGTTCAGATCTATAAAACAATATAAAAAGACATTGAATATGAGCTTGAAGAAGACACCCTTAGTGACAGTTCCAGGGAAAGAAACATACAACATAGGAAGCCTCATAAAGAAGGAAGGATTATCAGAGAGGAGCCCACCAGTTTGAGGAGTTGAAAGCCTATCCACTTGCCATATCTTGTTTTAAACACCAGTCATACTTTGGTTTTTGTGAAATGATAGAAAGGGTTAAACTTCATCATGAGTTGGCAAGGTTGTTTGTGACACATTTGCACAATAATGAAGTAAACCTTGCTAGAATTACATTCACCTTATCACCATCTGTCATTTCAGAGGCTACAGGTATTCCAGAGGTGGGTGAAAAATAGAACAGTGGTCAGTATATTGACAGGAAGTTCTATGAGCCTTACATCAAGGCTAGATAGAAAGACAAACCGAAGAGAGTATTCCCTTTCAAGTTTTTGATAGACATATTTGCTCCATTGATGAAGATCATTATCAAGTACTTCACTTGTGAAGGTATGTTCTCGCGGTTGTATGCCTACCACATTAGACTGTTGATGCATTTCACTAGAGTAATAATGATGATTATCCCTTAATTCATGTTCAAAAACATTGAGAATATGACACTTATTGTAAAGAAAAACCCATATCCCTAGTAGTTAAATAGAATTTTCCACTACTCTTTGATTAAAATCATTGTTCTACATCAGCTAAACCTTCTTAACATGCCATGCTAGACTTTCATTTCTTATGAGATATTCAAAGGCCCACAAATCTTTTCATCAGTGCATCATGAAGAAGGTGGATCTTCAGGACATGAAAAGGTCAAAGAGACTAAAACTGTTGGAGTGCTAGTGTTTGTGACATATGCGAGGGGCAGTAGGAAACTTTTTGAGGCTGCTAGGTGAGTATTATCTCCACAAGGTGTGGAAGGGGTCTCGCCTTCATCATTAGGCTATAGGCAAATGTTATCTCCACAAGGAGTGGAAGGGGCTTTGCCTTCTTCCTCAGCAAAACAAGTATAAGTTGACCAGCAAAGCAGGGGCAAAGGTAAGGACAAGAAAAAGATGCAAAGGAAGGATCTTAGTCATGAACAAGAAAGAGATTTTAACCTTGTTGATCATGAGGAGACACAAGGAGTTGATGTCATTGACTTGGAAACTCAGCATCCAAAGACTGCCAAAAGACATGATCATAAAAGAACAAGAGGTTGAGATAAAATTCTTATCAGATAACTTAGAGAGGGCTAAGTGGGTCATCAAATATTTAGAGCAATAAACCAAAAAATTGAGTGACAAGCAAGTCCTCATGGAGCTGCTAATGATCAAACAAAACAGGCAAAAGGCCAAGGAGGCAAATGTAAAGTTGACTTCAATTGAATAAGAAATTGAGAATGATAAGGAAACTTGGCTTGAGAGGGTTAATATACACCTTGAGGTTCTGATTGAGAAGGAGAATAGAGACAAGAAGATGCTTTGCCACATGGCCTACCACTGCATGACTCACAACAAGATCTGTAATATAAGAAGGAGGAAGCTTAAAGGCTAGGTTGAGGAAGGCGTTAACGAGAAAAAAGGAGAAAGATAAGTTGAAAATATTGGCTGAAGCCTCACTAGCCCATCAAAGAAACTAATGGTGGTGCCTTGTGCCAAATCTAGGCAAGTTGTGATAAATTTTTGTCTTTTCGAAATTTTGGAATTTTGAAAATAGGAAATTTCCCTAGGTGGCGTTGCGCTTTTCCTTGGAGGAATTTTTGGATTAATGGCTTACATATATGGATTCAACATGATGAAAACATCAAACCCAGAAAATCTCAACAATTTTGGAGCAAAACTAGGTCACCAAAAGGGCAGAAAGCTACCAAAGAATGACCTCTCTGCCTCTTTTTGGAGACACAGAAGAAGCCTTGTGAGATTTTACGTTTGAGGGGGAGAATGACCTCGAAGTGTAAAGATTCAAGATTTTTCAAAAACTAGACAGGAAGACCTTCCCAATGAGCTATCATGGGCTCAATTGGTCTAAAGGAAGGCCTACAAAAGTGGTTGTGAAGCAATGGTGCGCACCTGACCAGTGGTGTTGCACATAAAGCCAATTTGCCAAAAAATCCAGTTTTCGCCTACTTTCACTACAAGTTGACTTTTTCTCTCCTCGTGGATGGATTTATGATTGTAATTAATGCTATGCTATGTAAATGTAATTGTGAAATGATCTTAGAGGGTAGATTCATCAGTTTAAAGTGGTTTGGGGGTCAATGAATCAGTTTCCATGGTTATAGAGGCAAGTTGTTCCACTACCTATATTCATGTTCCTTGTTTGGAAATGGTTGTAATAGTTCCTTATCCGTTGGATTAGACCCCTGATGGCTAGCATAGGTGGTTTTATTTCTATATTATATATTTTTTTAGTCATTAGCGAAGGTTGGACTCTCTTGGATGCTTTGAGCTACATTGCACACCTTTATCAACAGTTTGGCAAGGAAGTAAACCAGATTTTGCAGCTATTATTATGGGATACTTGTGGTAAAGAGTTTTTGCATATTTTCTCCTTATGTTATCAGTTTTTCTTATGTTTTATGTATGCCACAATCTACTTCATTTCTTCTAGCTAAATGATATCAAGATAGATAGGTAGAATTCATTGTTTACAGTGCTCTGCCTTGTGAAACCATTTAGTTTTTGATGTTTTCTACTGTTTGAGAAGGATACATGATCTTTGCATGCCCTCCTCAGATCCTCACTAGTCTTAGATCACTCATCTCACTCAATTTCAAGTGCCAAAGAACCTACCTACCTTGGCCCATAAAACACCCTACATCCTGACTTGATTTCCTAAACCCAAAGCTGCCTACTCCATTCGATCCACAAAAACCAACAAAATCAATCAAAAAACCCTAGAGCTACTATACCTAGCCTAAAATACATATCTGATCGAATCATCTTGACCGAGATTCATAAGGAGAGAGCCCTATCCTGACCTAGTAGGGCTAGCTACCAAGTTAATCGTGGTTTGTGGTTATCTAGAATTGCTTCAATTCAGCCTAAGGTCAGTCTAGGCCCTAACATAGTGGCGACCATACTAGAGAACGTAATTTTTTGTTCATCAGTAAAACGTATCAAGTTTAGATCTGATTGTTGATGGTGGATAACGATCAGACATTGAAAGGCTGAAATCATTCACTTGGCGACTCTAAATCAGTTTCAAGATTAGATCTAAGGACTCCACTGGAGGATGAACCTGACCAACAAAAACATCAAAGGACAATATGGAAATATCAGGTATTCAAGTTGGAATTTCATCCAAGACATTATGTTCTTTGTTATAAATTATTTATTCTCTTTTCCTGAGAATCCTAAGAAGGCTTTACAAAGTATACTGTATTTGAGACAAGATCCTAGACCTGCATTTGACTCCTTCCCTTTGGGAATTGTGAATACAAAATGATCGCATTCCTTTGATCTTGATCAAGGCCCTTCTTCCAAATCTTGTGATGACCGTCTTCAAACTGATGAGCCTAAAGAGACCAAGGCTGATTCTTCAGCTTTTGTACATATTCCTATACCTTGCATAATTCCAGATAGATACAAGCCTCTGATTTTACCTCCTAAATCCCATGCTTTCCCTAAAAATCATTACCTATATCTACCATGATTTTATGGTGAATGTGACAACATCACTACTGAGAGACATGTACTGAATTTTGAGTCTTTTCTTGACCTTTTTGAAGTTGATGAAGAGGATGCTAGTATTAAGCTTTTTAGTCTTTATTCGCAAGGAAAAGTCAAGAGTTGGTTCAAAACCCTTCTTGATGCGAGCATCTCAAATTTCCAGTAGTTCGTCAGAGTTTTCCTCGACAAGTGAGTGGTTAGATAGAACCCTTTCTTGATTCTAGAAGAGTATAACTCGCTGAAAAGACTTCAAGGGGAGGCAGTACAACAATTTTCTACTAGGTTTAACCAAGTATATTTTTCGATGCCGGTTAATATAAGACCTCCTCCTGGATCCTCTCTCTTGCACTATCTGAATGCCTTTGATCTAGAAATGGAGTTTCAGCTGAGGGAAAGGAACCTTGCAACACTTGAAGAGATGCAAAACAATGTAGTAGATGTAGAGGCTAATTTGCTGATAAGAAGGGAAAACTTGAAGGAAGAAGAGAGGAAGAACATAGATGCAGAGGAGTCAACATCTTTAGAGGTAAAGCTCGACATTTTGGTAAGTGCAGTGGAAGAGATGATGCAAAAGATCATCACAAGGAATGAATATGATGTTCAAGACCATGGCTCGTTGATTGAAGAAAAACAAGTGGCTGATCCAAAACATTTTACTTCTTATCTCAGTTGTCATAGATCTGAATATGATTCTTTTATAGTTCATCTTGGAGAAGAGAGATCTGTTGATATGACATGTATGCTTGTTGATGTGTTTTATACTGATGATTTCCCTATGTTTGATTAGTATGATGATGATTATGTTCTCCAAATAGAAGCTAGTCTTGTAGATAAATTAGCAGCTGGTTTGTGAAAGGAGGAAGTTGACTTTCAACAACTCGAATACAGTGATTAGCCATTGCATGTCGGCTATGGAAGTGAGGAGGAAAGTGTAGCAAATTTTGAAGTAAGTGAAGGTTCTTTTCCTTTTTTTTTTACTTTGTTTTATATCGTTAGAGAAAACTTTCTTGCAATCAGAAGTCAACCGTCGATAACTTTCAATCTTGACCGTCTAGAGGGAAGTGAAATCCTTGTTGAAGACTCTTCATATCCAGATTTGCAGCCCCCGAATGCCATTGAATGTCAAGTTGCAGATAAATACTTGGAAGCTGGAACATATGATCAAATGATGCAAGATGATTCTGCACCATTTTTTTTTGAATCATTTCAGTTTTTGAAGGGAAATTTCCATAGCATATCTTCAAATGAGCAGCTTGTAGAAAATCATGCAATATCATTGGAACCTATAGAAAGTGGGTTGCAGCAGTCTTTTCAAGTTTTTCATGATCCAATATCTAATGTGTTGGATGATATCTACATTCGATGTCCTTCTCCATTAGCTAACTATGAGCTTGAAACAATTATTGATACAAACTTGATTCAGCAGTCGGTTTCTTTACCATTATCAGCAGGAGTCTCGTCACAAAGCTCAGATGAAAGTTTGCATTCATGGTACGAGGAGAAGAAAAGTAATCCATTGGATGAGCTAAGCCCAAGTGCACGTGAATTTCAAGATCCTTATGTAGTTTTTTTGGAGTCGGATAGAGAATCCATATCATTCAATGGATTTGTTTACATGTTTTCATGGGAGTTGCCTTTTAGTAGTTCTCTCTTGTTGTTAATAAGAAAGCATTTGCAGAGAATTCAAACAACAACCAAAATGCTTACTTGGTTGCATTGGTTGTTTCATTTCACTTGATTAGGTGATGAATGGAATAGTTAGAGTAGGTTTTATTGAATAAGATCCACTTCAAGCGTCTTTTCCAGTTTGTTAGTTTTGTTTTAATATTGAGTCAATTTCAAGTTAGTTTGTGTCTTTGAGTCATCAGTATTCAGTCATGCATTTCAGTTTGAGTTTTTTTTTTTTTTACTCTGTTTCCCAATGGTTGAGGCACTAGTCTACAAGTTCCCAGAGATCTATGGTTCTTGGCACCTCCAAGGAGCTACCATCCCCATTGGAGCCAATGTTAGTGTTAGTGTCTTCACACTGCCATCAGTGATCAAAATGTACTCTTTTGCATTTCATACTAGGAGTCCCACTCAGATGACTTTCATTGCATTAGGTTATGGATCTACTGATGGTAGGGTTCATTTCATTTTATCCCTCATGATATATCTCGGCTGGCCTCCTTTCATACTTTTCAGTTAATGATTCATGCTTATTTTTCAGTTCATTTCATCAATTACTTAGGGTTTCAGTCACATTAGGTCTTAGGGTTTTACCATGGTCAAATTTCAGTGACTATTGTTAATAATGGTTAGCAGACACATGAGGATAATAATAATGATAAGAAAAGTTCTAATGTCTTAATTTGCAAGCTTAATAAAGTTCTCACCTCAAAACTAGTTTTGAGGTGAAAACAGAGCATTTGTATATTATTTTTAAAATTTCATGTAATTTCATTGTTCTCATATGTAATAAATGGTTCCATGCTACTCCTGGTCACCTGATGATATTGCCAAGTACTTGCCACTACAAAAGTCAAAGAAATTGAGCATCAGTTCACATATCAAAGCAAAAAGGTCAAGCATAAAAAAATAGAGTATTTGAAAAAGCACATAGACATTACAAAAGTGGGTTTTTGGCATGTTTGGTCAATTTAGTGTGTCCTAAATTGATATATAAATTGTCAATCCGGGAGTCATAAACTGCTGAAGTGAAGTGCACTATATATGCAAGATAACCGTTTTCTTATTTCTTTGTCATTTTTTACTTTTGATTTGTTTTTGGGTTTATCTTCTTGTTGATTTTCTAATATGAGATGACAATTCTAAAAATCAAGTATGGATATAAGTATTCAAGGCAATGGTGACCTTTAAAATAATTTCCAAACATCAAATTTTCAAAAAGGTTTTCAAACTTACAATGATGAAATCAATTACTAAGAGAAAATTAAGATGTACCTAAATTCTAATTAAACCAAACAGTGAACTAGTGACTATGAAACCCAGTATCCTTGCTGTTGTATAAAAAGAAAACTAAACTCAAAGAAATTCAAAAACTGTAAGCAAAGTAAACTAAACCATATCACATCAACTCATATTTTGACCCCTCACCATTCGACTCGCTCTGGCAATAGGAGGTAATCATAAACAAATTGAGTAATTTGATATCTAAATTGCATAAAATAAAAAATAAGATCAAACTACACATTCATCCTTCAATCCCTCACCATTGTAGGAATTTACAGGGTAAGTTCCTCAGAGAGAACACCAAAAGGACACCGCTCACAAACAGATCACAGATCAATACACCAGTATTTTGACGTGGTTAAAACCCTCAGAGAGGGAAACAGTCCACGGCCTGTGCCAACGTGGCTACTACAGGCAATTTATTAATAAAAGGATGAAAATTACATAAGCTTCTCTCATGCACGGTGAACCTACAAATGACCCTCCATGCGCTTTAAATAGAATTCATGGACCAATCGGGTGTCAAGCCATGGATCAAGTGTTGGTAATACCGAGGAGAGAATGAACCGTCGGATCACTACATATCGTGCCCGTCGGATTGTAAGTTACAAAATGTACAACGGTAAAGAAACACACTTTACCTAACTCTATACTAGACCAAGTTGAACTTAACTATTTCCTATGTGTCGGAATATCCTAACATCCCCCCTTAAGAACAACTTGGGATAGGATTGAATGATTTACAAATATGACACAATAGGAGAAGGAAGGAGGCACTAGAGCCTATCCCCCCTTAGTGACAACTTCCTGAACTCCAAGCATA
>APFE031481659.1:0-10834 GCA_000404065.3 Pinus taeda | reverse complement strand
TATAACAAGTTCTTTAGGAGGTATGTTTCCTATTATAAATAATTATCGGTTTTGAAATATGTTTATCATTACTATCTATGTTTGTATTTTAACCTTATTCACCTCACTTGTTTTCTTTTTCAGTAGAGGAGAGGATTCTCCTTCTTTCGGAGGTATGCTTTCTATTGTAAATAATTATCGGTTTTGAAATATGCTTATCATTGCTATCTATGTTTGTATTTTAACCTTATTCACCCCACTTTTTTTCTTTTCAGCAAAGGAGAGGACACTGCAATAGAAATAATGTGCAAGGAGGGAGTTTTCAAATTTTTGTTTGTTGTTATCTACATATTTTGTTTTTGTAGAGTTTGAGAGTGACCATGCCTTGTGTTGTACTTGTTTTCTCATTTCTTGTAGTTTGGCCTTGGTTTTGTTTGTAGGGAGAGAAAAGGAAAGAAATGATATGGAGGTTATCCTTCATAAATGAAGGTGGATCACCTTAACTATACGCAATGCACTTCGCTCACAATTATCTTTTCCTCATTCGTGACTCTATTTGCTTGCTTTTCAATTTATTATATGTGTTATATGCGGTCTCGACTCAATTTATATTGATTTTCTTTGTGTAGTGAATGACTACAATTCTATAGTCTATGAAGGTCAAGTGGGGAAAAGACCTTAGAGATTCTACAAACGCATTGCAAACGATTGGTGAGCCATATTTTTTTCCAACATAATAATATTGTGCTTTAATCCACCGTAATATATGTCGTTTGCACAATGATTTATCATTTTGTCATGGCTTCAAGGTAGTATGATCTTTTTAGTGGGTGTGAGGTTTGAGATTTTTTGAAAAGTTTGATACAAAATAAAGAGAAAAGTTATACCTGGGTTCACATTTTCATGGCTTATTGTTCATGGTAGTTGTTGCTATAGCATTAGTGAAGAGTGAGTAGGTATGTGTATAATTAAGTTATCTTTCTCTATATTTTTTATTCAATTTCTATTGTGGTTTATTCATGATTTCATATACAAAATTACTTTGTGTAGTGAGTGACTACAATCATAGCGTTTGGGATGGTCGAGTGGAGAAGATACTTTAAGCAATGCTAATGCAGCATAGAGGATGGGTGAGTCGTAGTTTTCCATTAAAATAGTATTTTTATTATTTGTTTGCACTACTAATTCTCCTTCAAGCATGGTTCTTGGGTTGTATTACTCAATTAGTTGATTGACATATACATGACATGGTATATTTAAATTTGCATTTTATTTGCTCCACATGACACAGACACCCCCATAGTGCATGCCCTATAGTAGAGGTGGGTAATGTTGAGAAAAGAACGATACCGACCCTTCAACCAATCGACCATCGTGCTAACATACAACACTATCGCCTTGTGGACCCTATGTTATGAAAGTATTGTTTGTATTATTCCTAGTAGATGTACATCTACTTTAGAAAATTAATATTTTTGTGATAATTTATATTTTTTTGTGATATAGCTTAGAATATAACTGGACTCGAAGTTGCAAGCCAAGTTCATGCCTCCAAACTCTCTAGTTTAAATTTTATTAGAAATTTAATATTTTATTTTGTATTTATTGCAGAATACTTGTCCAGTGAGCATGAACACATGAAATAAATCATAAATACTTGTCCAAAACCCATAAATCATTTATGGAAATTCCACCTGGAGATGGCTCAATTAGATTATTAACTGATTTTTAAATGTTTCCTAAGTCTAAACTTAAGGAATATGGTTAATTAATAAGTGTTAATTGAGATAAGGTGAGAATCATCTAGAAACTCACATGGAGCCCTTGATTTAGTTCTAAACTTTTAATCTTGGTTGTTGGTGTTCCAACAAAATCTTATAAGAATAAGTCGATGGGTAGACGGAGAATACGCTAGTGCAAATACTCAATTGCCCAGGTAGTTTGATTTTCTCAGTAGCAGAGATTCAACAGAGAAGATTGGCTCAAAGGGTGAGTAGTAGGTAGTAGAGGAGGTCAGCAACATTTTCGGAGGAAGTCTTCCAGTTTCGGAAGAGGCAGTAAGAGGGAGTGTAAAATTCCCAGAGTATCTGCACAAGGATCATGCAGGCACGACAACAAATAGTTTGATCTAGTTGGAGGAGCTAGTGATTCAACAACAGGAGGTTGGGATTTTGGTTAGACGAGGTAGTGAGTCAGTTCCAGAGCCAGATAGAGACAAAGCTAAAGGTTTCAGAGGTTTTCGGAGGCATTTGCAGCAGGATCTATGCAAAAATTGACACAGAAGAGATTGCATGTGGCTGAGGAGGCAGTTTTGGGGACAAATATCAATTATAGGGTGAGGAAAAATCCTTAATAATTTTGTTAATATTTATGTTAGATTGGATTGTCATACTGATGCATTCGTTTTCCCGCATTGGGTTTTTCGGGAACATTTGTCCAAAAATAACCGTGTTAATTTTTTATGTGCGCTAGAATTTCTTAGCTTCCAACATTTTATTTTCCGCATAATTTTCATGGTGAAAATTGCAGTTGTGATTTTATTCATTGTTTGTCGTAGAAAATAAACTGTGTAATTAAAATTATAGTTAGGAGAATAATTTCTAGTTATTGCAATAGATGAAATTTTCACATATCAGTCCCAACTGAAGGGACACCCCAACACCTTGTGCAAGCTATGACCTGCCCTAGCACCACTTTGTCGCCCTGAAGTGTTCTCAAGCGACAACTTGAAGGTGACTCCAATCACTTGCCCTGCACCACCCTGCCACCTCAAAGAACCGACAGAGTACGTTTCGTAATTTCTAGACTGGATCCCCTTGTGTTTTGAATCAATATAGTAAAGTTGTAAAGAAGATGTTATATATTTGTCAAATCTTGGTAGCCACTGATTACTGCACAATCAAACTGATCATTGCTCAATGTTGCACATCAAATTCACTGATCGACATCACTATCACTGCACACATACATCACTACACATCTGTTGGCTGCCACTGCACGTCACCGTTTTGAGCTTCTCATGAATGAATAAGCATCAAGGCTCAATTTTCAATATATCATGTTGCTGTACTATACCAAACTGCCCACAATCTTGCAACCATCTGGCACTACTGTCAAATTAGGACACAAATCAAGGTGCCTAAGGTCATCCCTATGACTTGCAACCAATTCTCTCAAGCTCTGCCCTAGGAGAGCTACCAGCATGCATGTAAACACTGCTACTCAGCTGATCAAGCCCTTCTATCCATTCTTACTTCAATATGTTGTACGACTGGATGATAATGTCTTCAACACTTGCTACTATGCAAGATTACAATTTTGTTATTGTAAACAAACCCTAGGTCATACTACAAGACATACCCTAGGTCAGCATTGTCATATATCTATGTGCTTCGACCTATAGGTCAAGTCAATCAGTCATTTCAATGTCTTCGACAACACTGCGACATTGTCATATAGCGTCTTGGTTAAGCATACTTGTCAACTAGATGTAAGTTCATTGTTCCAATCGATGTATCATAGTTAAGTTTCATTCAAAATGTTAAATCAAGGTTAAGAATCTCATCATAGAAAGGTCACTATATCAATTAGTGTTTTACTTCATTATCAAGGTATTGTCATTAAAAGGTCACCTATCTCATAGTTAGGTTAATGTCATTGTATCATGTAATATCACAAACGTGTCATCATCTACAGTTGTCATGAGATTCAAAGCATGTCACTATCATATAGAATTTGTCTTGTCAATGTCCTTATCTGGATGCTCCAAAGGTCACTATATCAATTAGTGTTTTACTTCATTATCAAGGTACTGTCATTAAAAGGTCACCTATCTTATAGTTAGGTTAATGTCAAGGTGTCATGTAATATCACAGACGTGTCATCATCTACAGTTGTCATCAGATTCAAAGCATGTCACTATCATATAGAAATTGTCTTATCAATGCCCTTATCTAGCTGCTCCAATCTAAAGACAAGACAATGAATACTCTGTACACATAATGCTGTTATCATAAGATCACTGTCAATATATCAATGAAGGGAACAAGTCACTGTATCATAACATTATCACACTGCCTATTTGTTAGTATTAGATTCACAACCTTTGTTGTAAAGAAGTTTGTCTCAAATTAAAACACATTCATTGTTGCACTTGTCTTACAAGGTCACTATATAACTTTCTATATATCAGGTGACTGTGTATAGGTCAAGGAGCTCGTACTTCCATTGTCAAGATCATGTTAAGGCATCAAGTGATAGTTAAGATCATGTAAGTCGAAATCATCAGCTTTCATTCATTTAATAAGTAAAAAAAGGAGTGTCAATATACTTTTATGCCTAGGTCTAAGTATCTTAAGGTGAATGTCAAGTCAAAGTCAAATTCAAATGAGGTCACAATCAACATCACTTGCTGTCCATTATAGGTTAGAGTCACAGTCAAAGCAAGCAACTGTTGTCAAGGTCTTGCTGTAGCTTATCTTCTCACTGTATAAGAAATCACAGTCTCATCAAAAGAATAAAGAGTACAACTTATTCACTACTACCTTGCTGTCCATGTCTTACTGCTTAGTTATAGCAAGTCAGGTCAAAGTCAAGCATCATATCAATGTAATATTCCTAATGGAAGATTTCAGTGATAACAAAGACAAACCATAACATTCACAATGAAATTTTATCCATTAAGGAACATGTAAACAAAAATTCCTCATAACACCCAAATGGCCAAATTTTATCAATCAAATATGCCGGAGTACAAGAAGTTGGATGAGGTGCACCTTGGCTTGCACTAGGCAAGCTACAAGCCTCAGGTGGATGATACAAAAGTGCCCAGCTGTTGTAATTTTTGCTGCTCCCAGAATGCTGCGTTGTCTGGGTCCCCTCAAAACTGCACTACAGGTTGACTTCGGCCCCTGATTTACGTCCTCAAAACAAACCAAAAATTTCTGCAACTTTGGGGATGTACTCCTCTCCAAAAATCCAAAAAAACCCAGAAAGGGTTTTGTCTGGTTTTGAACTGCCAATTTCAACCCCTTGGGGATTGGCCCTCCTCCAACACTGGAACTCACTGCCTGTAACTGAAAACTGCTGTAACTTGCTGCCACAAAGTTGGAAACCTCCCCAAGTTAGTCTCCTAACAATCTCTCCACAACCCAATTCCCCAATCCTTTGGTTAATCCTCCGACCAAGTGATACCCCTCTAGTGACTGCGCAGTCCTAAGTGAGGATGACGCAGGCTCTTCGACCAGCAACTCGAAGTGGGTGTTGGACAGGATTTCCTGCTACAAATTCTCCTCTACAAGGTGGCAGCTCGATATGGATCAAGGAAGCCCTCCTAGGGTGGCACTCAAAGTCCACCGAAGAGAGGGATGAGCTTCACTCCTTGGGAAGCTCTTGTGCTGAACAACACTTGTAGCTTAGCTAAACAACCTTAGCTAAACAACCAAAGCAACAATGAAATTCTCAAATGATAAAAAGGCCCCAAATGCTGCTCACTCCCTCCTATTTATGCTTGCTCCCTTAGGCCCCACGTGGGTCCCATCAAATATTTGGATCCCCACTTAGGATAATCGAATTGCCTTCATGGGGTGCGTATTTTTGGGTGGGTGAGTGGCCCCAACAATCCACTAAAAGCACATCAACCCCCTTTCTCCTAAGTTCTCCCATCAAATTTGCTTATAGCCAAAAATAATAAAATTGTCAAAAATTGATTTTCTCCTCACCTTGGGAAAATTATTAGGAAGGGAAATTACAATCCTCCCATTCCGGATGTTGCTTGAATGTTGCTTGTCCCCATTCAACTGCAAAACTGGATGCTGCAAGATTTGTTCACTTTCCCATGTGGCATCCTCTCCTGGCAAATCCTTCCATTTGACCAGGTATTCCCTGATCACCCTGTTCCTCAACTTCTTCTCTCGGGTCTCCAATATGATCTCAGGTATCAAGACCAAGTGCCCTTCATCATCCAAAGGAGGCAACTCAACTGCTGCTGTAATATGCTGCCCCAATGCCTTTTACAGGCATGAAACGTAAAACACACTGTGAATCCGGCTCTCCTTAGGTAGCTCTAATTCGTAGGCCACCTCTTCCACCTTCCAGACCACCTTATAGTATATACTGTCCATAAAACCATGGGTGAAGCTTCTCTACTCCTTCCTGCTTGAGCGAAGGTTGCCTATATGGCTGTAGGCGTAAGTAGACTATGTCCCCTACCTGAAAGTGCCTCTCCACCCTGTGTTTATTAGCATATACCTTTTGCTGATTCTGGGCCACCTGCAAGTTGTTCTTGAGAGAGCTCGGAGAATCTCCTGGCTCTCTTGAACCCAATCCTTTGCCCCTGGGCCTTGCTGTCTCCAAAAACCATGTTAGAAAAAGAATGTGCATCATACCCATAAAGTGCTTGGAAAGGGGTCATACCGATGGACAGGTGATAAGTTGTGTTGTAGCAGAACTCCCTGAGGTGTAGCCACTTGACCCATGCTCACTGTTGTCCAGTCACGTAGTTGCGCAAGTACCCTTCCAGTCACTTGTTCACGATCTTTGTCTGCCCGTCGGTTTGGGGATGATAGCTAGTGCTGGGTGTAAGTTCCGTACCCACTAACCGGAAAAACTCCTGCCAAAAGGCCCGCATAAATTTGTGTCCCTGGCACTCACGATGGTCTTGGGGAGACCATGCAACTGGAAAACCTCACGAAAGAACAACTCGGCCACATGGGAAGTTGAAGATCTCAATGAAATAGCAAAGAATGGGCGAACTTGGTGAGTCTGTCGACCACCACATAGATATAGTCCTGCCCCTGTGCTGCCGGAAGTCCCGTGATAAAATCCATGGATATGCTCTCCCACTTCCTCTCTGGAATGGGGAGCGGCTGTAGCAAACCGACTGGTTGACTCAACTCCACCTTGTTCCTTTGGCAATTCACACACTCCCTCACATTTTTCAGCACATCTCCTCTAAGTCCTTGCCAGGAGAACCTCTCCCGGACAACACGATATGTCTTGAGAAAACCTGGGTGCCCTATTAGCGGAGAATCATGGGATACCTGCATGATCCTCTCCTTCAGCTGAGAGCATGACACTAAATAGATCCGATCCTTGTAGTAGATCACATTGCCCATCACCCATAATTGGTCATCTCGGTGCATGCCATCCAAAATGTCACAGGCCTGCCTATCCTTGGAGTACTCAACCAATAGTTAAGCCTTCCAATCCTATGTGACATCCATCAAAGATAGAGTTGCGGGTCTCCTACAGAGGGCATCAGTTACCACGTTGTGTTTTCCCTTCACATATCCTATCTCAAAGTCGTAAGCCTGGAGCTTACTTACCCATTTCTTTTGCCTCTCCTCTAATGACTGCTCCTGAAGGAGGAAGCGAAGATTGTTGTGATCAGTCTTCACTTTGAATTGATTGCCCAGTTAATACTATCTGAATTTGGCCAGCGCATGCATCACTGCCAACATCTCCTTGTCGTACACTGAGTGGCCCGCTCTATCTCATCCTTATAGGCCTTCGGATGCCTCTAAGGGGTGGTGATGACTGCGTTCACCCCCTCCTCTAGCTCAATGGTGTGCTCAAATCCATGGTCTGGCAGTCTAGCTGGTGGGACATCCCCAAAAATCTCCTGGTGCTTCTCCAATAGGGCTAGTATATCTGGATGTATGACTTGCGTCTTTGTCCCCAACTCTGAAATCAATAGCTCAACTGCTCACTCCACATCTCCATGGCACAGATCTGCCTCCATCTGGTGGGCTGAAATTGTCTAAGGGGGGTAAGAGTGCATTCCCCTCAGTATTATCAGCTTCCCATCAGGACCCTAGAAGTCCATCTCGAGCTTCTACCAATCAGTTGTGAACTTCTCCAATGCATATAACCATTGGACACCCAACACCACATTGGTGTCTGGGATATCAACCACGAAGAGATGGTTAGTGAGTGAGTAGTTCCCCATCTTCAAGGTCAACCCGGGTACGTACTTGGTACACTGCATGGTCCTGCCTCCGGGTACGAAAACTGAGAACCTCTAAAATGTGGCTATTTGGATGACCCTACGCTGCACCATCTGGGCATCAATGAAATTGTGGGTGGCCCCACTGTCAACCAACACTGACACACTTTGTCCCTGTACAATCCACCTGATCCTGAGTGTCAAATACTTCGGCATACTCCGAAGTGAAGCGAGGACTCCCCTAGTTGGGGCAAACAACCCTCCTCTAGGTGGTGGTGGTGTTGGACCTCCTGATGATGGTCCCCCCTCATTTCCCGACTCCTCTTCTGCCTCAGCCTCCTCCTCCTCAGGTTCACTATCTGAGAACACCTCGATGACATGGGCTTTGCCCTTGGTGCACTTGTGCCCTGGTGCCCAAGGCTCCTGGCACGTGAAGCACAACCTCCTCCCCCTGAGGTCCCTCTGGGTGTCATCATCCAACTGGCCACGTCCTCCATCTCTCTATGGTGGCCTCGCATCTCTGTTCCCGATGGGCTGTGGGTCTTGTGGGAACAAAAGCCTGGTTCTTGGGCACTGCATCAATCATGTCCTGGGTCCTAGAAATGGCATCATGTTGTAATGTGCACTTGTAAGCCCTCACCCAACCATACAGAGGCTCAGTAAACCCCTCCACAAACAACATGATCAGCCGTGCCTCCAAAATATCTGTCACCATCATTGCGAGTCTTTGGAACTCTTTAATGTAGACCTCTGCGTTGCTAGTCTGTCTCAAGTGGGCCAGCTCTTGGAAGTGTAGCTCTAGATCCTTCCTCTCAAACCTCTCCAACAATCTCCTGGTGAACTCCATATAAGTGGTGATGTGAAGGTGCCCAACGTGATCAGCCCATGATACCACCACTCCTGGGCATCACCCTCCAAGTGAAGGGTGGCAAAGCGTATGGCATCAACTTCCCTCATGGGATTCAGGTGAAAGTATGTATCAAGTTTTTGGATCCACACCCTAGCTGAGCTCTTTGCTGACCCATCGAAATTTGGGAGTGTAATCTTCCCCAATAGCTTCTGCACATCTTTGTTGGATGCTCCTCCCCTATAGTGGCCTCCAACCCTGTTAGTGCACCTCTCCTTAAGGTGGATGTACTCTCCAAAAGACATCACCCTCTTGATCTGGCCATCCAGCCCCTCATACTCATTAATGCCTGATGCGACAGAATGTACCAAATCCGCAACTAGGTCTGACTCTCTCTCTGGCTCAGCCTCCCCCATGAAATGAGGCATTGTGGGGCATTTAGCTTGCCCATGCTGTGGGTTGTGTGGAAGCTGAGAGGTACGACTGCCTCCTGCTCTGGAACCCCCTTCACCCTGAGGTTCTCTCTTTAGCCTTCCACCCATCTATAGGCCCATCACCTACTGCATCATGTCCATTATCAACTGCCCTTGCCTCATCATCTGTTGGTTGGTTCTCAACAACTCCTCTAAGACCTGGTCCGTGTTCCTCTGTCTAGGCTGCTCATTCTCTTTTTGATTCTGCATCCGTCCTTTGATGTTATCCACTTTAGCGTCTGAAAATGGTTCTGGCCCATCTTCTCTACCTCGACCCCTGCCTATGCCTCTACCATGACCTCTTTGGAAAACCAGTCCTCGGTATCTCGGTGGCATCACCCGCTCTTGTTCTCCACTCTAGCCAAGAACATGCTCCGATACCACTGTAATATTCCTAATGGAAGATTTTAGTGATAACAAAGACAAACCATAACATTCACAATGAAATTTTATTCAGTACCCTACATGTAAACATAAATTCCTCATAAACACCCAAATGGCGAAATTTTATTAATCAAATATGTTGGAGTACAAGAAGTTGGATGAGGTGCACCTAGGCTTGTACAAGGCAAGCTACAAGCTTCAGGTGGATGATATAAAAGTGCCCAGTTGCTATGATTTTTGTTGCTCCCAGAATGTTGCACTGTCCCGTCAAAACTACACTGCTGGCTGACTTCGGCCCTTGATTTACCCCGTCAAAACAACCCAAAAATTTTTGCAACTTTGGGGATGTACTCCTCCCCAAGAACTCAGCAAAACCCAGAAAGGGTTTTTCCTGGATTTGACCTACCAATTTCGACCCCTTGGGGATTGGCCCTCCTCCAACACTAGAACTCACTGGCTGTAACTGAAAACTGCTGTAACTTGCTTCCACAAAGCTGGAAACCTCCCCAAATCAGTCTCCTAGCAATCTCTCCACAGCCCAACTCCCCAATCCTTCAGTTAATCCTCCAACCAAGTGATCCCCCTCTAGTGTTTAGGCAATCCTAAGTGAGGACGACACAGGCTCTTCGACCAGCAACTCGAAGTGGGTGTTTGACTGGATTTACTGCTGCAAATTCTCCTCAACAAAGTGGTAGCTCGATATGGATCAAGGAAGCCCTCCTAGTGTGGCACTCGAAGTCCACCGAAGAGAGGGATGAGCTTCACTCCTTGGGAAGCTTTTGTGCTGAACAGCACTTGTAGCTTCGCTAAACAGCCAAAACAACAATGGAATTCTCAAATGATCAAAAGTCCCCAAATGTTGCTCACTTCCTCCTATTTATGCTTGCTCCCTTGGGCCCCACGTGAGTTCCATAAAATATTTCGATCCCCACTTAGGAAAATCGAATTGCCTTCATGGGGTGCGTATTTTTGGGTGGGTGAGTGGCCCCCACAATCCACTAAAAGCACATGAACCCCCTTCTCCTAAATTCTCCCATCAAATTTGCTTATAGCCAAAAATAGCAAAATTGTCAAAAATTGATTTTCTCCTCACCTTGGGAAAATTATTAGGAAGGGACATTACAATCAATATCTTTTTCTAGCTACTGCAATGTCATAGTCAAAATTATTTAAGGTCAAGGTCAAGATACTTATTTTCTAAGTGTA
>APFE031481654.1:16239-40956 GCA_000404065.3 Pinus taeda | reverse complement strand
CAGATGTATGGGGACCTACTCAGGTATCATGTCTTGGTGGCTCTCATTATTATGTTAATTTTATTGATGATGCAACCAGAAAAACCTAGATTTATTGCATTCGAAATAAATCTGATGCATTTGATACTTTCCAAAAATGGAAAGCTTTGGTTGAAAATGAGACAAGAAAAAGGTTGAAGTGTCTCAGATCAGACAATGGAGATGAATATTGCAGCAAAGAGTTTGATAAGTACTGTTCTGAGAATGGAATTCATAGAGAGAAGACAGTTCCATGAACACCACAAGAAAATGGTGTGTCATAAAGGATGAACAGGACAATCATGGAGCATACAAGGTGCATGAGATTGCATGTAGGATTGCCTTTACAATTTTGGGCAGATGCTGTAGATAATGTTGTTTATCTAATAAACAGAGGGCCTTCAAGTTTCTTGGATGGTGGTATTTCAGAGGAGGCATGGACAGGTAAAAAGGTAAACTACTCTTTTTTAAAGAATTTTGGTTGTGAAGCCTTTATCCACATTAACAAAGAAAATAAAACAAAGCTTGAGGCAAAATCAAATAAATGTACCTTTATTAGATATGGTGTTAATGATTTTGGTTATTACTTTTATGATTATGAAAAACATAAAATAATTAGGAGCAAAGATGTCATATTCAATGAAAAGGTTTTGTATAAGGATTAGCTACAGGAAAAGAAATAGGAAAAAGAAAAAAGAGAATACACAGTGCTTGACGATATCACAGGAAAAGTGATGATGCCTGAATATCATAATGATCAACAGCTAGAACAACAACCACAATAGAAACAAGCACTTCAAACACCTGAAAGTGGTGTCAGGGGATCTACCAGGATAAGTAGACCCCATGAACGATACTCTCCTTCATTATATTATGTATTATTGAATGATTCTAGTGAACCAAAATGTTATGAAGAAACAGTGTAGGTAGAAACCAAGAAGAAGTGGGAGCAAGCCATGAAAGAAGAGATGGACTCCTTAGCACATAACCATGCTAAGAAGTATTGCAAGTTCTAACATGCGGGAAATAAATGTGCTCAAAAGGAAATTGGCAAACTCATTTGTAATGAAGGATTTGGGTGTTGCAAAACAAATCCTTGGTATGAGAATAACTAGAGACAAGAAGAATCGCAAATTAACATTGTCTCAAAGTGAGTACATAGAAAAGGTGTTGAAAAGGTTTAATATGCATAATGCAAAACCAATTAGTATACCTTTGGCTAGCCATTTCAAATTAAGTAAGGAGGCATGTCCCAAGACTCAAAAATAAATGGCTCGTATGTTTAAAGTTCCATATGCATCAGCATTTGGAAGCTTAATGTATGCAATGGTTTGCACAAGGCCTAATATTGCACATGCAATGGGAGTTGTAAGTAGGTACATGAAGAATCCAATAAAAGAACATTGGATGGCAGTGAAGTGGATTCTCAAGTATTTGAGAGGTACCAGAAATCAAACATTATGTTTTGGTGGTTCAAACATTTCTCTACAGGGATATGTTGATGCAGATATAGCAGGTGACAGAGATAACAGGAGGAGCACTACAGGATATGTATTTACTGTAGGTGGAACAAATATTAGTAGGGTTTCAAAAATCCAAAGTGTTGTTGCACTTTCAACAACAGAAGCAGAGTATGTTGCTGCTACAAAGGCTAGTAAATAAGTGATTTGGTTACAAAGGTTTCTGGATGAATTGGGTAAGAAGCATGAGTTGGGCAAGTTATACAGTGATAGCCAGAGTGCCACACACCTTGCACAGAACTCTGCATTTCATTCCAAGACTAAGCATATATAGCTCAAGTACCATTTCATACGGTCAGCGTTGGAAGATGGATAGCTGAAGCTGGAACAGATACACACTAGCCATAATCATGTAGATATGTTAACAAAAGTTGTAACCAGGGAAAAACTAGGAATTTTCTCAGTTTCAATTAGTCTTAAAGTATGATGAAGAAGATGAGAAACAACCAGGTCCAAAGTGGAGTCATTGTCTAGCAAATGAAGCAGTGGTGGAGTTGCTATAATCAGTCTCCAAGTGGGAGATTGTTGGGTGTGGAGCCTTATTATCTTCTGTATTCAAAGGTTTCAGCCAGATGTATACCTGAGGAAGATTGTACAGCCCTCCATGCGAGGGGGACTTGTCCCTCCTGCAGGGGTTCGAGGGGGGCCAATCTCCCCGCGTTGGGGGGTTTGGGCCAGCGGTCCCCCGGTGGGGGTTTGGGGGCAGTGCCCCCAAAGCTAAAAACAGATGTAAAAATGCCCTGTAAAAGTCTAGTAATTTCTAGTCAATCTAGGCCGTTCATTAGGCGAATGATCTGATGGTAGAAGTTATGTTTAATTTAGGGTTTTTTTCCCTAGAAGGCAACCCCTCACTATATATGAGGGAATTGTATTTGATCTATGTATGTTTGTATTATGAGTGAGGAAGAAAGAGGAGATTGAGAGCAAACAGGGTGTTACAACAGATCGGATGTAGGTTGTATCTGTTCAGTTTGTTGGATAATATATAAAAAGAAAGACTAGTTGTTTCTGTTGGGTTGTGTTATATTCTTTCCATGACTAACCTACGTAGTGAACCGGGGGGTCAGAGGTGGGGCGGAGCCCCCCCTTCGTTGCGCCAATTGTGCAACGGGGGGGTCATACGGGGGGCGGGTAGCCCCCCTCTATGGGGTTCGGGGCAGCGCCCCGAGAAAATTTTTTTTGGACCCTATATTAGGTTGGGCGAACCTACCTATGGTTTTCGGTCCACAGTTTTGGACGCGATGGTTTTCGGTCCATGGTATTGGATGCCTCGACATGTATAAATATGTATTGTAACATTGAAAGGAATATAATGAAAAATCAAGCTGGTAGTCTCGGTTTTGAGATCCAGTGGGAAATCTCTGTGTATATGTGTTTTATGCGTTATGTTGTCGCATTTTATTTTTCCTGTGATTTAGAATTTGTATGCAGGTAATTTCTCTTCGGGGTTAAAACCTACACACTCGATAGCTTCCTCTAAAAATTACAATGTATTTTACCCATCAACAACCCTTTTGACATCACACTTTATGGGGAATATATGATATTATATGTAGCCACCTCATTCAACTAAGATGCATGTTGGAAAATTTATATGTGTTCTAATTCAACCATTTAATTATCAATCGAGGCTTGCAAGCTTCGAGTCACAAGTGCAGGTAACGCAGGATCATAACATCTAGCCTAAACTAACATCTTAGGAATTCTGGAATAAGGTACTAAATCGAGTATGAAATTTATGTTCCTAAATCAGTTTATTGCTTAGTATAGAATTAGGTACATAACATGACTTTTGTTTCTAAATCAGTTTACTTTTTAGTACAGAATTAGGTACAAAACCTTTGTTTCTAGTTTAATTTATCTAATGATGAATAAGAATAAATTTAATTAAATCTTCCTACCAATTCAAGCAAATAACCAACTATTTATTCAAATGTTTATTGCACTACAATTCAAGTAAATCTTTGCATAGGAAATCAAATAACTATACTGCAAATAACATGCAATTCTCTAAGTGTTAACACACAACCTATACTAAAGAATAACATTATGTCTCTAATCGGTTCTGAATATTCAAGAAAATCATAAGCTATAGGAGTCTCGTGCCATATATAAATTCATAAGCAATGAACACTTCCATTCAAAACAAGAGATTCAATTTAAAACATAAATGTTTGTTTCTTCATAAATTCATTTCAAATTGAAACTTCCCTTTTCCAACCTAAATTTGAAAGTGTAATCATAGATTTAATCATGTACAAAGTATGGTTATACCAATGCTCCCCGACTTGCAAAGACTCAGCAACAAGAAACTTGTTATCTTTAATCCATATCTATGAAAACAATAAGGAAACTTAAGTACGAAATTAAGTCCAGAAATTCTAAAAGTCACTAATGAAAGCAAATGAGAATTCAATCAACTCTCATAATTAATTCTGAAAACAAATTCCAGTAAACTACTTTCTTCACAAGATTATTCCAAGGGTCACACCACAAATCAGAAAGCAATTACAGAATCTAAAATGAAGAAGTGAATGCATAAATAAATTGACATAGAAAATTGAATCTACTTCAAACCATTTATTTATAACTGCAAGAAATAAAATGCCCACTTACATAATCCTACTAACCCTGCAAACATGATGGGTTCAAGGGGGGCCTTCCTGTCCATGTGCTGCAAGTCTAATATCAAGCTCACGAAATGGACACCAAATCATACAAAAACTTCATAATTATTTATTTTTTCAACCAAAACAAAGTAGAATGTATAAAAACCACTAAATTAGTTGTGCTTGTCTTCCACTACGTAACTCCCTCAATACTCAATGATTGCAATATATATGTGTGTGTGTGTGTGTGTGTGTGTGTGTGTGTGTGTGTAATGCTTTTACAATTTGAGATCCTGGACTAAAGGATCTAATCTTAGCTGTATGCTAACAGTATTACAAAAATACATTTCAAGTGATTTTTCTAGAATTTGGTTATGGAAAATTTGTCTTGGAAATCTTGTGACCCATGCATAGCTTGATTGAGATGTGGGATTTATGATTACAACTCCTCATGACTTGAAAAAGAAAAAATAATTAAGTCTTCAACTTGAAATATTTGAAACCATCAAACCCAGAATTTCGGTACTTAACTTGAATTATGTAAAACCCATAATTCTGGTAATTAATTTTGTATTGTAATATTCCCTTGACCATAACTTCTTTGTGGTAATGAATTTTGACAAAAAATTTCTAGCTTACCTGAATGAGGGTACTTTGAACAAAACTTGCATCTCGAAATCCCAATAATATTATTCATTTTATCAAAAATTAAGATTTTAATCTACAAGAATTTAGCCATTCAGTATTTAACTTGTAGCAACAATCTTAATTGGATTATGAATAATTTGAGCAAGGGATTCTTATAGTAAATAAAATTGGCAAAACCATCATTAGAAAATCATAGAAAAGTCATCTCTAATCATTGAAAAGTAAATAAAACTAATGATAATCAACCACAAAGTGTAAGATGTATATTGGCGGCAAGTTGTGGAATTATGGCATGAAATGAGTTTAAAATATAGGAATATAGGTTATAAGTAGTGATATTGTATAGTGGGAAAATGGGCATATTCGAGGCCGAACATCCCCCCATGCCTATGGATTTGCATGTCCTCATGCAAACAAATACCTTATGCATTGACAGACTCTTGACATTATTTTGTAGATGTCGGTACTTGTGGGACAAAAGTGCTTGATTATTTGGTTGTGTTGGTTCTCGTGGAGCAACACTCTTCACATTTAACATATCATACTAATTTTCAGAGAAATACAAATTGAGGACAAGAAAGGGATGGATGAGGAAGAGATTATGGATGAAATGAAGTACTGATGGATATGGTAAGTATGTGAATTGGTGTTTGCATAGTCTTTCATTGCAAGGCCAATGATTATAGGTGGTTTCCCTTATCATTTTATAGTAGTAACGACTTCATCCTCAGAATAAAATGCTTGTTATAATGGGAGGAGAAGACACTATAGAGACTGCATTTATTAATATATCATAAGGATTTTCTTTTACATGGTCTTGTAATCAGAGTATAAGTATTTTTATTATGGGTGATGAATGGAAGGAAAATAGAAGGATTTATGAAATATAAAATGCATGGAATGAGAAGTGGTTGATCATTAAGTTTCTTAAATATTGTAATGAATTAGAGAATCTTAAGCCAACTTTACCTCAAATTTTACATTTTTTTTTTTATGTGCTTGGTGTTGCAGGATGAAATGGAGGATGGAATAGATGGAGCTAATTTGATTGTTGATATTATATATTGAAGAAGGCTGAAGGATGAAATAAAGGTCCCCTTCTCCCCCATGCTTGAGAAGTTGCATGTCCCAAAACAACTAAGGAAAGGTGACTGCTACTGTAAATGAATAACGAAGCTATTACATGGCAGCCTTTACTGAAATAAATATACTTTTGCAAACGAAAATGGAAATGCTTATACAAATATCCACATTGCTACAAACCTGCGTTGAGATCGCAAAACCATGTAATCTTAAATCACTACACACCCATGTGCAATCTTGCATATGTGAATAAATGGCGTCGATGTCAAACATAACCAAGAATCATTGGATTACCAGCCATTGAGTAGGTCATCAACCAATGCGAGATATCCCACCTTTGATGTCAATGGGAATCAAGGAACTAGGTACATTCTACCAACCATGAATGGATTTGTCGAAGTCAAATGGAATGCAGAATTCATCCACCAAGAAACGTTGATGTATTTCCTTAGTACATGACAAGGATACCTAGAATTAGGCATGTGGGCTCCTAGGTACCTTATCTAAATCTAACCTTGATCCCAGATAATGTGTTGATGTCGATGGGACAAGGCTTGTTGGCAAGTGGGCCTTAAGGGATCCCACATCAGCAGACTTGAGTATAAACATAATTTCTTGAAGGATACATGATTTGAACTCAATAAAATTTACAAACTTTATTGGGAACTTTTCCCGCCAATTACCTAGTTTTAGTTTTCAAGAAAAGTCCCTGTCCATTTTTTGCCAGACAAGTTGGTTTTCACAAAAGGACTTATTTTTCTCTTTACTATTTTCATTTATTTATTTATTTATTACAATACTAACTTTCCTACTCTACTGGAGAAAATATGTCCTCCTTCAAATGAAAGAGTATTTCCAATGAAGGCATGTGCGGATCAAGTACAAAGATATACCCATGCCCAGATTTAACATATAAACTTTAGAATGTATATGATTATGAAAAATAAATAGTTTTAAAAGATGTGATACAAAGAGTATTTGAAGATGATAGTGGTACTTTGACTGGATTGTGTTCTAGAACCAATGCTCGATGCAATCCCGGTGGTATTGACCTATTTATTAATTTAGACCACTATGAAAGTCCTCCTCGATCATGCTAGGAAATCTTGGATAATTGGTCTCTAGAATGCATACAAGGCTTATTGATGAGAATGGTGAAAGTTCCTCGATCTCAGGTTCAGCAGGATCCTCCCCATCGGAATTGGTACACGATTTCTTGATCTCAAGTGAGACTTCCAAATCCTTTTATGGTTGTGGATAGATAGATAATTTCTTGAATGTGGTCAGGATGAACTCTTCCTGAGAGGCAAATATCCTAGTTACTGTTAGGATTTGAGAAAGTACTTTGAGGGACAATCTTCAAGCTCTCAATTGTTCTTGAATTTCTCATGTTGGTTGATGATCCATGTCTCGCAACATGGATCAATACACGGGGGTTTTTACAACACCCCAAAAATGTTTTATCTTTAAAGAGCTTGAAATTTCAATCTAAATGAATTAAAACTACTAATTGCAATAAAACTCACCAAACTTGAACTCCTCGCTTACTTGTACCCTGCTATCACCAAGTTATCTTTTCACAGGACTTAGTTAATTATTCTTTTCATCAATCTAAATAAAAACATACTCAAAAAGGAAAATAAAGAAAAATGAGGTTATCTTATCTTTAATTCTATGCATATGAAAAAGAAAGTAGAAAACCAATTAGATACAACCAGACTTCGGAGAAACCCCACCATAGTGGACGTGTGGCTCTTCACTCATGTCTTACCATGTTTCTCCACCCTCTAGTTGCCCTACAACTCATATCACACAGAAAACTTGTGAAATAAATTATGCTCTAATCCCTTTAGCACCTCCCTGACAACTACACCAAAAATGTTGGAAAAATTATATATGTTCTAATTCCAACATTTAATTATCAACCAGGGCTTGTAAGCTTTGAGATACAATTGCAGGTAATGTGAGATCAAAGCATCTAGCCTAAACTAACATCTTAGAAATTTTTGGATAAGTTACTGAATGGAGTATGGAATTTTTGTTCCTAAATTAGTTTACTACTTAGTATATAATTAGGTACATAACAAGGTTTCTATTTCTAAATCAATTTACTGTTTATTACAAAATTAGGTACAAAAACTTTGTTTCTAGTTTAATTTATCTAATGATGAACAAGAATAAATTTAATTAAACTCTTCCAATGAATTCAAGCAAATAACCATCTATTTATTCAAATGTTTATTGCACTACAATTCAAGTAAATCTTCACACGGGAAATTGAATAACTATATTGCAAATAACATGCAATTCTCTAAGTGTTAACACACAACCTATACTAAAGAATAACACTTTGTCTCTAATTGGTTTTGAATATTCAAACAAAGCATAAGGTACATGAGTGGTGTTTCATTGATATATAAATTCATAAGCAATGAACACTTCCGTTCAAAACAAGAGATTCAATTTAAAACATAAGCGTTTGTTTCTTCTGAAATTATTTTCAAATCTAAACTTCCATTTTCTAATGTGAATTTGAAAGTGTAATCATAGAGTTAATCATGTACAAAGTATGTTTATAACAATGCTCCATGGCTTGCAAAGACTTAACAACAATACACTTGTTATCTTTAATCCAGATCTATGAAAATAGTAAGCAAAATTAAGTGTAGAAATTCTAAAAGTCACTAATGAAAGCAAATGAGAATTCAATCAACTGTTATGATTAATTCTAAAATCAAATTCCAATAAACTACTTTCCTCACAAAACTATTCCTGGGGTCACACCACAAATCAAAAAGCAATTACAAAACCTTAAATGAAGAAGTGAATGCAAAAAGAAATTGAAAAATCAAATTGAATATACTTCAAAACATTTAATTATAAATGAAAAAAATATATATAAAAGGAAATAAAATGCACACTTACATAATTCTATTAACCCTGCAAACACGATGGGTTCAAGGGGCCCTTCTTGTCCATGTGTTGTAGGTCTAAGCTCAAGCTCACGAAATGGGCACCAAAGCTTACAGTAACTTCATAATTCTTTATTTCTTCAACCAAAATAGAGTATAATGTACAACAACCACTATATTAGTTGTGCTTCTCTTCCCATACGTAACTCCCTCAATACTCAATGATACACACACACACACACATATATATAGATATACATACTCAATGATATACACACACACACAGATATATATATATATATATATATATATATATATATATTATTATGATTTTACAGTTTGATATCATGGTCTCAAGGATCTGATCTTAGCTATATGCCAACAATATTACAAAAATACCTTTCAAATGATTTTTCTCGAATTTGGTAATGGAAAATTTCTCGTGGAAATCTTGTAACCCATGCATATCTTGATTAATATATGGGATTTATGATTGTAGCTCCTCATGTCTTGAAAAAGAAACAATATAAGTCTTCAGTCTCAAATATCTGAAATTGTTAGACCTTGAATTCTAGTACTTAACTTGAATTATGTAAAACCCAGAATTTTGGTACTTAATTATGTATTATAATATTTCCCTAACCATAAATTCTTCGTGGTACTGAATTTTGACAATCTGTTTCTAGGTTATCTGAATGAGGTTACTTTGAACAAAACTCGCGTCTCAGAATCCTAGGATTCTTCTTCATTTGACCTATAATTAAGATTTTAATATAAAAGAATTTAGCCAATCGGTACTTAACCTGTAGCAACTAGCCTAATTGGCTTATAAATAATTTCGACAATGGATCCCTACAAAAAATGACCTTGACAAAGCCATCATTAGCAAATCATAGCAAATTCATATCTAATCATTGAAAATTCAAGAAAACCAATGATAATCAACCACAAAGTGTAATATGTACATTGGCGACAAGTTGTGTAATTATGGTATGAAATGAGTTAAAAATATAGGAATATAGGTTATGAGTAGTGAATCATATTGTATGGTGGAAAAATGGGCATATTTGAGACCCAACAATGCATCTCATTGGTCCTAAGGCATTATATTATTGATTTTGGCTAACTAAACCTACCAAAAATCCTATAAAAATCCATATAGATTATCTAATTACTCTATTCCTTTAGAAAATGAGTGAGTAATGCCCATTTCCCTTTAGGAAATAACTAAATTCAAAAAAATATAAAAACATGAAAATTACATACTCCTGAGTGGGGTTTATAAGAAAATATATTCCATAACTTATGATTTTTTGTGAGAAAAGATCTAAGCCATCTTGAAATGGTAAAAATGAGCCCTAATGAAAGAAAATGTATCCTCATCATACTAGAGTTATCATCTAATATTGATCATTCAAAATATTTTGTCCTTATTTGTGGACAAAACCCTCTTGCAAACAAGAGCAATCTCCCTAGATTTAAGCACCACATCTAGAACAAAATAGAAAAAAACAAGAAACTTTCCCTAGGTTTAGTTGGAAACAAATTATCAATGGTAATGAGAGTGGGATGAACTCACATCTTTTTACAAAGGTTTTCCTCATTGGTTGTTTGTTTTAGCTTCTAGTCTTGTCCTAAATGACCTGAAGCAAATACTTTCAGATAACACAAACAAGAAAATGATCAAAGGATATCTAATCCAAAAATTATTTGATAAAACCTATATATGTGATCAAGGAAGTATATACAAAATTTTTCCAAAGATATAGACAATAATTTATGGGAAAGAAACATGCATCTGTATTATAATGAAGAAAAGGTTACAACCTAAATGCGCCTTGATATTGTAGGTCCCTTTCCAGTTGTTATCCATTTCAATGCCTTTCCTTCAAAAGTCTTGACATCAAAGGATTGATATTTCAACAAAGTTTCACCAAATCCAAAACCCTTTCTGAGATTTTCTAACTAGCCATCTTAATGGGAGATAGTTGCACCTGTAGGCTTGGGAAGGGATAGGAGGAGGATCAGGGATGGAGGTTGAGATATAACAAGTTAGGGATATGAGACATATCGAAACTACATGGAAGAGATGCCACCCATGAGGCTTATTTTATATAAGCTTCTCATACTTTTTATTTTTACCTTCATTAAAACAATGTTGCACCTTATGAATGAGCAACATGTGAAAATATTGTAGTTCAGGTATGTAACCTATGAAAATAAGTACTTTTACAGGTTTTCAATGTGAAACCTATGACATTCTTTTGAATTAAGGTTTTTTAAAAGTATTTCCACAAGATTCGTATCTTCCACATGAAATTTTCTCTTCCATATTCTTTGAGGATTAATGGAAATATGCTTTGGATGGTGAAGGATAGGGGTATGCCATCAATTTCCATAAATGTGACAAAATAATGTGTAACAGAATGCCCCCAAAGTACGAAGTCAGAAAATAATGATGATTGAATTACTTTATCATGAAAATGCATTGAAATTATGGATTAACAGGTTAGAAACCTGCCAACAACAATTAAGGAGTTACAATACAATAACAGTGTATGATATGATTCTCCCCTACCACCTCTACCACCTCGTCCTTTACCACATCATCCTCTACCCCCTCCTCTATTTCTTCATCTACCTCTTCCAACTCCAATTGTAAGTTCACCACCATCTACATTATGCACTTCTCCTTTCGGAGCTAATATAAGGTTCTATAATAGGATTATCTAGCTCTTCTTCTGGTTCCTCTACTAATGGTATGTTAAAATAAGTTCTCCTTATCGTTCACTAGGAACCTCTAGTTCTTGTCCCATAAGTTGTTCTCTTGTTGAAGAGGGGAAAATTACTCCTTCTGTTGGGGATATAGGTTCGTCAACTATAGCTTCGAGAAAAGAAGCTAGTGAATCTCTAGGTTGGATTTCAGATATATGCACCTCGAGAAGTTTATGTCTACCTTCCAATGATGGGATGCAAGTATGGTTGGATGGTGTGGCACTACAAGGTTTAGGTGGAGTGAGTGGTGATGTTGGAATTGAAATTCTACCTCTACTTATAAATATACCCCTAGAATTTCTTTCTCTATGCATAAATGTTCTTTATCATTTTTCAATTTATTTAAATTAAAAATTACTAAAACTGATATGCAAGAATGGAATCCTATATACACTTCCTTGGCAACAACGCCAAAATGTTTGGTAAATTAATTTTCTTAATTTACATCATTAATTTTCAACCAGGATTTGTGCACTTGTGAAATGTATGTGCATTATATATGTTAGGATTCTTCTTGTGAACTAATTGATTCTAGAAAACTAGTTCTAAGTATGGGCACAAATTGGAGAATAATTACGCACATGTTCTTTCAATCTAAAATCATATTAAATCATAATTAACTCATATGAAAACCTCTTCTTTGCATAAATTGAAAATATATCTTATATTGTAGAATTCAAAACTTTCCTCTATGAAAGTAAAATGTTGAAAAACCAAATTTCAAGAAATAAATAATCTAACTCTATTTTGCATAATTCAAAGCATTCTACACTATAACTCTTATGCTAAATTGTGACAACGAAATTCTAGATTAATTGCATGAAAGAGAAATTGCCATTAAAAAATATTCTTACAAAAAACAAAATGAAAATATTTATAACTTGAGAATGATTACTTATGTGTCTATTTATCCTCTAAAGAGTGTTTCATTAACGATTAATAAATACATTTAAACTATGAAATGATCGAGTGCTAGAAAGAAGATGCATTCAATAACTAAAATCGTTTTAATGATTTTATGTTTATGAATACTCTACAACCAAATGAAAATAATTAGAAATGTAACTATAATGGAAACAAAGTCTTGAAAGAAATGATAATGCTAGAAACAAAACAAAAACTATGAACAAGACCTCACAGCTCATAGCGGGGCATCTCGTGAGTGCAAGTTGATTATTGATCATAGGATCTTTACACACACATTGGAAATAAAACTGATTTATATTATGAAAAAGAGTGTCATTAGTCTTCTCCACAAAAGATTTATAAACTTAATAATATAAGCCTTATGTTTCTCGTCTGCCTTATACCTTTTATACAAATTATAAAATGACTTGAAATAGTTTTAAGTCAGTATGCTATGAATCATTTCAACACCTATGAGACCGATTTAACACAAAGTTCAATCTCTTTATGACTTGCTATTGAAAAAGTAAGTCATAGGAGATTTTATCTCGATCTATAATCTTGATAGTTGATCTAATCTTTAGTCTCGCATGCTTGTTGTTTGTTATTTCTCTGCTACATGTGTTTGATTGCTAGACGCAGTTTCTAGTTTTTACTTTGAATTTGACTTCAATATTTCTTAACCCACGTAACTTGCCAAGTGATGCCAATAGGTGGTTATCCATTTGGGAGCCATTTTTTACCTTTTGGTAGTATTTTTTTCTTTTATTGGAGTGCTGCAAACTATCTAACAATGTATTCTGCCATAGAAACAAATATTAGCTGCAAAATATCTATAATTTTGTAATTGTAAGAATATGTTCATTATAATTCATTAAGAAGCATAGATTCTAATTATGGATGATGAATACCTTTTTGAGAGTATACCTTGACCTTAAACATGTTGAGTTTGCTACAAAATGGTCATAAGAAGGTGAAAGAAGATGAAATAAGAGGGAAAAAAGGATAGTCAAAATGAAACAATTCCATACTTTGACAAGGTGATATATGCATGCATGAGTTCCACAAAAATACGATTCTATTTTATAAAAACGATAACATCATTTCTTTTTTTGAACTATTACGATTTGGAGAAAAATTGTTAACATTCTTCTTTTCTTAAATTGTCATAGTATATAGAAAAATGACTAATAAAGAAAAATATTATAAAAATAATGACAGTTAGAACATATTACGAAAGGTTTTCTTACCCTTCAATTAAAAAAATACTAAAAAAAAAATCATTTCAAACTTGACAACTAAATTTTTACTTTAATTTTCATTTGCATAGTAAATAATTGTATGCACTTCTATAACAAGATAGAGAGTTCTTGAAGGGAAATGATGACTTCAATTCTGAACCTCGATCCCTATATTTACTATGGAACTAGGGGAAAGGTAGTGAATGTGGAAGTGCAAGTGGGTGATTATCCACTCAACTGCAACCTCCTATCAAAATAAAATTGGGAACATTCCTTCAACAATGGTCGCTATAGTATTGCACATCATTACATTTCCTCACTAAGGAAAGATCATGACCATTGATCTATTGTTTTATTGTCATCCTAACCCTACCACTTCATTGTCATCTATTTGTGTCCTTGAGCCTTCTAATTCACATGATTTATTGGATTTTGAGTTTCTTTTAGATTAAGCCATGAATATTGCATATATAACATGGTAAGATATACATTATTTATCATTATCGCTTCATAAACTAGAGACTTTAGAATTTGACTACTAAAGGTTTCCTTGGCTTAAGCCCCATAAAGGGCTTGACTTAACGAACTATTATAGTGCATAGGTCACAAGGATACATGATTCTGCGTACCATATTATACTTTTAATATTTATTGTTTCCAATTTTTTAATTTCAGATCTTAGGTTTATATGAGAACTTAATATATTATATTTTTTAACTCCTTTCCTAGCATTGTTAATTATGTCTATAGGACTTTGGAGACATTTTCCATGATGATTTATTCTAGTAGGTAATGACCTCAAAACTAGAATGTAGGTTAGGTTTTCCACTTTGCATGGTGCATTATCAATTTCTTTTTTTAATTTTTCCTTAGGATCAATCCCATCAAGTAAAGATGCATATGCTTCTCACCACTCAAAATTATCATAAGTCATCTAGTATAGCCTTTTATCCTAGAGCCCTAATTTCAATTTTAGCACCCATGTTAAAGTTTTTCACAAGATAGAGAGCCCTATTAGTCCCTCCATGGCATTGCAACAAGGCCACATGTCTTCATCTCAATACTTTTTTGACCATCATGCATGGGGATCCCACATTTTTTATATTTTGAATTGGAGGGGGGGAGAGAGAGAGAGAGAGAGAGATCTTTGTTTTGTTGAAATTTGTCTTAAGTTATTTCTTCTTGAAAAAAGCATCAAGTTTTGAGTCATCTACTCAATATATTAGTTTTAGGATGGCCTTAGGAATTCAAACCTTAATGTTTTATTTTGGCACTCATGAGATCTTTGTTTTGTTGAAATTTGTCTTAAGTTATGTCTCCTTGAAAAATCATCAAGTTGTGAGTCCTCTACTCAATATATTAGGTTTAGGATGGCCTTAGGAATTCAAACCTTGATTTTTTTATTTTGGCACTCCTCTATCTAGTTACTCTTCTATTGATTATCGACATTTTTTCGATACCTCCTATGTCATAGTCTTATATCATAAATCCATTTTGTGAGAAATGTTTTCTACTTCAATATTGTGTCATGTTACCACTCAAGGGAAATCTTAGCCTATGTTGGTCATTCCTCATTTTTCTCGACCATCCATGTTATCCTTATGTGTTGTTAACTTTTCTCAGTATCAATAATAACTCTAATGAGGAACGTCTCCATTAACCTCCCTCTAGTAGGTCATCTCTCATTGAATACAACACATTGATATAAGATTTTGACCTAAAGTAGAAGCCCAGGCTTATTTTCATCATTGGTAGGTTACCATTCCCACAACATATGGAATTTAATTAATGATCACTGATTGAGTGATTTCCCATGTGCTTGACATCAATATTCACACATTGGAATTTATGATGTACCTTGATTTCCATTAGTACACAACATGAAATTGGTACAAATATTTGAAGTAGAATATAGCACAAAGTGATTTAAGGCTAACTTAGTGATGACCAACGTAATAGAAGATTTAGGAACTATAAAAGCTAGATAATTCATATTAGAACTTCTCTTGAACATACTGACGGTACGACAATTGACTTGGGATCACTGACTCAAAAAGTGGATCACAAAACAAAGTGTAAGAATTTTTAGAGAATGATCAAAAAGAGACAAGTGTATTTACCAACCTTAATACAAGTAGTGAAAGGGTGTCATGTTCAAGAGAAACTTGTTCCATAGCTATATATATATATATTATATATATATATATATATATATTTTCCTTCATATTCACCCCATCATTTTTTGGCGAGTACCTCTTTAATTTTACATGAGCTTGAGGAGGATAACATACGATCGAAGTATAAGCTCATATTTTGGACAACAACCTTCAAAGTATTTGTAATGAACTCTAGGGAGGAGTTTCTCGGTCCCAGTTTATAGATGGGTCCTTCGTTGTTTATGTTTTATGAGTAAAATGAATGCATATTAAATGTATTTTTCATATTTAGAGAGTTTTTAAAGGAAATGAAAAGAAAAATCCAAGGTGATTTTTTTCATTTAGTTTTAGCGAGTCCAAAGAAAGGATAAAAGGTAACTCGTTCATTTATATCAATGTAAAATTTTAACAAGCCTAGAGAAATTAAAGCTCGATGATTTTTCATATTTAAAGAGGTTGAAAAATCAAAAAAGAAAACTCTAATGAAGATCTTTTACAAACATTTATTGAGTCTGAAAAAGGATAAAAGTATGCCCATGTCCTTCTCATGTTTTTATCATCTTGAGAATGAAAAAGAGATCACTTGTTGACTTTCAATTTAAAGAGTGAGTATGAAAATATGGAAAGAAATCAACATTTTCATATAGGTTTTATAAGCATTAAAATATGTAGCACAAGAAGCTCATTACTTTCATGAGTTTAATGAGTCATGAAAAGAAGATCAAAATAAAATTGGTGATTTTTTCATTGTTTAACCGATCCAAAATTTTATTGAGATGTCAATTGTGATGGTTATTGATATTTTTCCTAAATTCCCTTTAGATAGAACATCATGGACTAAAAAGGGATTGTGAGGTTCATTCACTATCTCAGGTAAAATCAAAGTTTCAAAACGATTCTCAATAGTCTTGAGCTTAGGGAGAAAAGAAGAATGGTGATGATTATCATCCCATGGTGTTTCTCCTAAAGACGTAATCTCCAAGATACTTTCATCGGTAGGGAAAATATCATCAAAAGAACTAGGAGATGAAGTGGAAATAATCTAGGAAGATTGAGAATATTGATCTAAAACCACATTCATTCAATTATTTCATTCATTAGTAGTCGCATAGGAAAAATGTATCACTTCATAAGCGAATTCAATTGGACTAAGTGGCATTTGGTCACCATAACTTTCATATTTTAATGGACTAGGCACTCCAAGGGTCAAATGATTCAAGGGGTCCACTAGTGCTACTCAAAAGAATATTAATCAAAGTGATAAGGGGCGAAAAATTGGGTGGTGGGAGTGGAAAAGTACCCATTAAAGATTAATAATACCCACACCAACATTATCGAAATAAAATGAAGTTTTACCTATGAAAGGTACATTACTAATCATACATGTTTCAAAAGAATAATAGGCAAGCTGGTCTACCATGACTAGTTTCCCTTGATGGGGGAAACAAAGTACATGAAAATTATTATAAACTATCACAGCCATAGTGTAGGTCTACCTACGTCCAAGTAAAAGGTTATAATCAAGAGTTCCATTAATGAATTCTACTTTGACGCTTACTGGTTTACCTTCTAATTCAATAGATAATTCATTTATAATTACATAGGGTTTAAATCATCTACCATCAAAATCTTTCAAAGTAATTGGTGATAGGTTGTGTGAAGGAAATCCAATGGCTTTCCAATAAGACACAAACATTATGCATATTGAGGCTCCTTCATCAATGATAGTATGAATTTTGTTTTTCCATGCACAACAATTTGGATCTAGAATGAAAGCTAGTGTGGGAGCCTAAGTACATGATTATCCAAACCAAAGGCTATTAGACATGATCAATTGGATTAATTCCACCAATAACCGACAATATAATTTTTCATTACATGGGGAAACTTTGAAGGACTTCGAGGAATGACATTGTAGAAGGAGCTTGAGCCAAATCTTATACAATATTGTAATTCTAAGCATCTTGGGCATGTAGAGTTAGAGACTACCTACGTATAACACCCTTTGGGTATCAGAACTTGCTACCTTTATTTGTGGAGGACCAAAACTAGGTGGAGTAGATGAGGAAGGTTGATTAGGAAGACTTCTAGTAGGAGGATTAGAGTCTTTGACTCATGTTGCCATCGAAATTGTCTCTTAACAAATGAGTACCTGAATATATGAGGAAGAGGGTTCATTTTGTGCAACCATTTGAGTTTATTAAGCAAGAAAAGGGTTCGCTAAAATAACAAGTGTGTTTGAAGTTCCTTTGAGAAAAGAATTGACATTAGCATGATGCACACATTCCTTCATGTAATGATCCTCATCATAGATAAGACAAGGATATCGAGGTTTATACTTTTCCTCACAAGGTTGAGTTTTGGGTTTTCTTTATCGAGGGAAATTTTGTTTAGATTTTATTTTTCCCATTTATTTACTTCCATGATGCTAATATTTAATAGTCGAAGTGGAATGGACTACGTTAATCTTGGAAGTATTAATAGGAGTAGTGTTAGTAGGAAGGGATTTTTGAACTGCAACAGTAATGATTAGTTTTATAATTGGAATGACTAAATGATTTACTCGCCAACTATTTATTAAAAAACCCAATCACACCATCAGCAACATGACATTTTGTAGAAGGAAATGGAGCGGGATTATTAGATTGGCAAGCAACATGAGGGATAAAATCATATAATGTGTTATATTTTGAATATAGAAGATCAAATATTGGGCACGAGTGATAACTTAATCTTCTATAACAATGCCACCCATGGTGACAATGTGGGAAATAGGGGGCAATAATGAATTGGTAAACCAATCTACCTGTAATTGTTCTGGGATTGAAGATTTGATTAACCAATCTTTATGTCTCCATTCATGAATTTGAGTAAAAAATTGTGTGGAAATACACTATCATAAAGAGGTTAAAATCTCAGTGCAAGTTTCATAACAAATTGGTAGTTGGAAATGGGTCAAAAATTATGTTGCCAACATCTTAAAGTCACCAAAAGATGCTTCTTGTAACTCAATGTACCACTTACCTGCATTATTGTTAAGAGCGCATTGAAAAATATGTAATTGAATTGAATCATCATATAAGGACTTTGAATAACACCATAAATTAAAAGTCATAATGTGATTTAATGGGTCTTCACCAATTTTACCATTGAATTTTGCAATGTTTCTCAGTAACTTTCTAGGAATAACTAACCATAATGGATAATGGAGAATTGGATCATTTGTAGGTCATGATAATTTAGGTAAGTCTAAGGTCACAAGGAATGTTAACTTCCTACTAAATATAGGGTGTAGATAACCAAAATATGAGTAGCCAACCATAGGACCATATGGTCCAGCTACTAGAGGAGGGTATCCTTGAGCATGTTGCACATAGGAATTTGAATTCCACTGGGGTAAGCTAGAGGATGAAACTACTGAATAGGTTGACCAACGGGTATTTGATGGAAACCCTAAACAAGTTGACCTGTAAGCATCTATGGAAATCCTTGAACATGTTGACCCATATGAGGAAATAATTGAACAAGTTGACTTGTAGGAGGAAATCCTTGAACAGGTTAACCCAAAGGCATATAAGGATAATATTGAGAAAATTAACGTATAGGTTGACCCGTCAGGATTTGAGCTTAACCAACATAATTTAGGTTCCATTGAGTACTTTTCATTCTAGGGAATGATGCACAAGTAAATATTTGACTACTGATAAGATACAATGGGAGGTTTTCCCCCTAGTAGGAGGATAATATCTAATGGGAGGTTTCCATCATGACGATAATATCCAACATAAGGTTCCCCCCAATAGGAGGATAAGATTCAATAGGAGGTTCCCCCAAGTAGGAGGATAAGATCCTACCAAATGTTGTTGTGGAAAATTTACCCCACTAATCATCAAACTAGATTGTTGATCAAACTCTAGCTGGACAACAGACACTAAAGTTTGTGAAGCAACCATTATTTGGGGGTTTGTACCATGGTTGTATCAGATGAACTAGATGACATTCTGTTAGATCAAGGGGGATAATGAAAAAGTGAAGGACTAGTTACATCTCCAAAACACGTTCCGCTAAGTGATTGATACCCAATAGGAAATGAAGGTCCACCATAAACATAAGTCTCACTAGGTCTACTAGGATCAAAATAACTATTAGGTAAATAATATCCAATAGAGATGGAAGATGTACTAGGTTTAAAAGATCCACTTATAATAGAGAGTGAATTTTTCATTAGGGAACTCCCAAGTGTATACTTTGTGGATTTTGATTGATACATGGTTGGAATTGTATGAAAAGATAAAGGGGTGTGTAAAATGGGACTTCTCCAAGGTGTAGATGCAATGAGACATTCATACCAAGGGTTAACATGCCATAGATATAGAATAGGTAATTCAAAAATAACAATACCACCTCAATCGATTATCAAAGGATTAGTGGGTGGAATTTGTCCTTGAGAAATAACCTCTATGTGTAACAATCCAAGTAGAAGACAAGTTACAATTTCATCTTCTGAAGAAATAGATTCTTGAGAACTAACTAGAAAGGTGTAGAAACTAAAAATATTGAAGGAGGAATATAGAGTTTTGATGTTGTTGGTTCAATGATTTATGGTTTTGAAGTTTCAAGTTTAACCATTTTTTTCCAACATTTTAGATTCAAGTAGCTCTCGTTCCAAAGCTTCAATAATTTTAGGTTCTACCCACTTCGGGTTCCAATTTCTCAAGTTCTGTAGTTTCGAGTTGTTCAACAATAGTTTCAAATGTTCCAGATTCTTTAATTTTTGATTGTGTAACTTATGATGATTAAGGTGTATCTTCAAGGGGTAAGCCTTGCATTCTATGTGAACAACAAGGTTGACATGTTGCCACGATGAATTTATATTAACAATTAAAACATGACTATGGTCTACTAAATAGTAAAACAAAACAACACACACTAACAAATATAAAGTAGAAATCATACAAATGATAGAAACGAGAGTAGGTGGAACTAGTTATGTTGGTGACCCACTTAGCGATTCAAATGTGATGCAAGTACCCTAACTAAGGATTTGAACACCCTCTAAGAAGGCCCAAGTAAGTTTGACCAAGGTTTGTTCTAGGTAAAGCAAGGATCTTTTCCTCATCCTCACCTTGCATATGAGCCCTAAGATTATATCCACTAAGGTTACCACCTACAAAAACCTGGTCTGGGGGGGAAACCGACAGTTGGAGTGGTCTTCCTACGTGATTTCTAAAAATGAGGAGTGGTCTTCCTAAGTGATCCTCGAGCTTTTTACAACATTATTTGTAATACATGTGGATCAATGCCACTAATATCAATGAAGCGAGATAGATTACCTCACTAGGCCCAATGTGACCTCATGCTTAATGCTTATGTGAGAGGAGATTCCTAGACAACGTGATGCAGTAAATGGATTTGCACTCCCTAGATCAAGGTTCTAGGTTTGTTTTATAGCCTTGAAGAGTTTAAACTCACCACCTATTCCAAGTCCCTAAACTTAAACTAATGTATGCATGCTACCAAAGAAATGTAAAAATTTCAAATCAATTTGATTAACAGTTAATTTTATAGTTGTTGTATACACAATAGGCATATGGAGTGAACAAAAATGATATTTTGACATGACCCAAAATCTCAAATGCGATGATATGAAATGTAAGTTTTTCACTTCGATGAATGTTAACTATGTTAACTTTAATTTTCTCAAATTAAAAATGTCTGAAACACAATCAATTTTTTTAATACCAAAACACTACTTAAAATTTATTCTTTTCAAAACATAAAATTCCCTTCTACAATGCAATAATTTGAAAACTTTTTGTTTTTAAGGAAAGAATAAAACACACAAGAATCAGTAAATTCAATTTAAAAACAAAAACTAATTCAAGAAATATGTATTTTCTTTTGAAAAAAAAGATTTATGTTGGAAAAATGAAGAAAATTATATTTTCACAAAATAATGCAAAAAACAAAACTTTGAAATAATTACTCAATTGCAAGGAGAAATATACTAATATTTGACTATTCAAGCCTAAGAGACTATAACCCTTTTAATAAGTAAATAAAAAGAAACTAGGTTGACACTTGAGTGTGTTGATCAAGCCTGCAGCTAGGGTTTTGAAGTTGAGGGTGATATTTTTGTGCAAGGATGGAAGTGAGGGAGCATAGTATAGTGTCTAATTAACTTGAAGCTCCTTATATTACTACTAGCATTTAAAAATGGGAGGAGGAAGGTATTTTCGAGGTTATGGAGGAGTTCGTGGACTTTTGTCCTGTGTTGAATGATACTGTCACATATTTGGGCTGACAAGCCAACTAAACAACATGAAACTTCAATGGTTCATCCATCTTGAGAGTTTGGTTGGAAGTTGATGCATAAATTCTTAGGTGGGTACTTGGAATAGCATAGGTCCCCAGTGCATATACCCAAAAAACTATAACAAAACAAGTTATTTTTTTATGTCGCTTTCAGTTGAGTTGGTTCCTACATCTCTAGAAGTTCTTGTCGAGGAGGGGTTTTTTATTTTGAATCTAGGGGGCTCTCAAGTGGGAGCATTATTCGGTGGGCTTTCTAGTTCTTTTCTTGTCTATAGCTTGAGGCAAATTGGTGGACACTATCACATACTGGGTTTTCATAAGAGGGGTTTTTCAATGGATTAACAATGACAACAAGACTCCATCAAAACCAATATTAATCTATGTTAATGGGTTTGGAGGACATTGAAAACTTCTTTCAAAATACACCAGACAATACTAGATCTAAGTAATGGATTAGTGTAGGTCATGTGTTAAGGAAATCATCTCAAGATGAAACCCTAAGTGTGGATACTGCAAACACAAGCCCTCCTTTTGGTGGCAAGAAGGGAAAGAAAAGAAAGTGTATGTGACTAAAAAGTGATGAATAAAATATGGTATTTGGATAAGATGTCAAGACGGGAGAACTATTAGGAATATCAAAGAAAGTGGTTTTCAGATGAGCTAGGGGTCAATATTTCTCTGTCAAATTCCTTAGGAATTGGTATGAAAAATAATGGAGAAGTGAGCTAGTGGAATCCCTAAAAATTAGTACCCTAAATCATGGTTGGTTTTTAGTAAAACTTGAGATAGCATAGGTAGCATGTGATCTCTTGTTCAAACCTTGAAGTGTCGATTCATCATTGTGTTAGAAAATTATATATTACAAAGCAATGGAAGACATAGAATATTGCATGAATATAAACACAAAAAATGCATAAAACCATAGAGACACATATATACGTGGTTCACCCAGTTTGGGCTACGTCCACCCCCGAACAACAAGTCCTTCCTTTTTATTATCTAGCAAAATGAAGAGACACAACCTACAACAGATCCGCTATAATATCCTCTGTTTTCTCTCACAGTCTCACCTCTCTCTGTTTCTCGCTCAGAGAATACACATCTATTATACAGCCTCAATACAATGCCCTCATACAAAGAGAGGGGTTGCATTCTAGGGCAAAAAAACCTAAAATAATCATAAGTTCTATTGTTAGATCATCCGCCTAATGAACGGCCCAGATTGACTAGAAATTACTATACTTTTACAAGACAATTTTACATCTATTTTTAGCTTCAGGGGCACTGCCCCTGAAACCCCCGCTGGAGGACCGTTGTCCCCCAGACCCCCATGGGGGAGACAAGTCCCCCACACACCCCCCCACGTGGAGGGGTGTACAAACTTCCTGGAGTGTACATCCGACTGAAACAAAGACTTCTAAATAATCATGTTCCAAACCCAACAATCTCCCACTTGGAGAATGATTGTAGCAACTCCACCGCTGCTTCATTTGTTGGATAATGACTCCTCTTTGGACCTGGCTATTTCTTATCTTCAGAGTCATCCTTGAAAGCCAATTGAAACTGGGCATATTCTTAGTTTCTCCCTGGTTACAACTTTTGTTAACATATCTGCAGGATTCTGGCTAGTGTGTATCTCTTCCAACTTCAACTCTCCATCTTCCAACACTGATCATATGAAATGGTACTTGAGCTGTATGTGTTTAGTCCTGGAATGAAATGTTGAGTTTTTTGCAAGATGAATGGCACTTTGGCTATCACTGTATAACGTGCCCATATCATGCTTTTTACACAATTCACCCATAAACCTTTGTAACCAAATCATTTCTTTACTAGCCTCTGTGGCAGCAACATACTCTGCCTCTGTTGTTGAAAGTGCAACAACACCTTAGATTTTTGAAACCCAACTAACAGCTATTCTACCTACAATAAATACATATCCTGTAGTGCTCCTCCTGTTATCTATGTCACATGCCATATCTGCATCAACATATCCTTGTAGAGAAATGTTTGAACCACCAAAGCATAATGCTTGATTTGTGGTACCTTTGAAATATCTGAGAATCCATTTCACTGCCATCCAATGTTCCTTTCCTGGATTGTTCATGTACCTGCTTACAACTCCCACTGCATGTGCAATATCAGGCCTTGTGCAGACCAATGCATACATTAAGCTTCCAACTGTTGATGCATATGGAACTTTAGACATATGATCCATGTCTTCTTAGGTCTTTGGGCACATTTCCTTACTAAGTTTGAAATGGCTAGTAAAAGGTGTACTAACTGGTTTTGCATTGTGTAGGTTTTAACCCCGTACAGAAATTACCTGCATACGAATTCTAAATCACAGGAAAAATAAAATGCGAGAGCATAACACATAAAACACATATACACAGAGATTTCCCACTGGATCTCAAAACCGAGACTACCAGCTTGATTTTTCATTTATATTCCTTTCAATGTTACAATACATATTTATACATGCCGAAGCATCCAATACCATGGACCGAAAACCATCGCGCCCAAAACCATGG